>ML093494.1:9132-49292 GCA_003697995.1 Taxidea taxus jeffersonii | reverse complement strand
TAGGTGTTCGGAATGGTTTGATAGGCTATCTAGCTGATCTCCTGCTGGCTGATGTCGTCTCAGCCTCCTACTTCTCCGCCATCTTGACTCCTCCCTGCAAAGTTTATGTTTTAAAATGAAGAAAGTTTGCATATTTCCTGGCATATTATGCATATTTGATATGTTTGTCATATAAGTAATAGGTGGATGAAGTAATATATGAATGTATTACTGAATACTATGGAGTACATTGTAAGCTCTACAGTTCTAAAATGGGGCCAGATAGTGGGTGCATGATTGCCCGTGCTGTGCTCATTCTTTCAATCTCTGGACCTATACTATATGAAAAAAAAAAAATGATGATTAAAATAATGGAATACTGGGACCATATAGTGAGAGAATGAATTTATTTACAAAGTTTTCCAAGTTAAAATGTGAAATAAAGTACACTGTATTTGTGAATGTATACATGTAGGAGTATTCAATTTTTATAAATATGCCAAAATTTATGTAAAAGTAGATAGAATCCACCTGTTGCTAAGGTTGTTTTGATTTCCTGGGAGCTCGCTATTATACTTATTTTTTCTTTAATTTGCAATAATAATTAGGAATGATGGCTTAACTCGTACATTACTGAATAAAACTATAGGTCATGAAACCCAAGCTAAATACATTGGGTCAAGGCATTGATTCAGTAGAAAGAAATGGTAAATGTAAAATAAACCTGAAGATTTCATTTTGTAGGCAGTTGATTTCAATTCAATGATTGTGATTTTCCAAAGCTTTCTAGGACTTCCTTTTTCAGATACAGGTATATGAACCATGAATAGGAATTTTTCATTAAGTTTTTTTTTTTAAAGATGTTATTTGTTATTTGACTATAAGTGTTTTTTTTTTTTTAAGATTTATTTTGTTTGTTTTAGGGAGTATGAGTGTTCACACATATAGGGAAGAGCAGAGGGAGAATGAGAGGGAGAAGGAAAGAGGCAGACTCCACACTGAGTGTGGAACCCAATGCAGGGCTAGATCCCAGGACCCGGAGATCTAGCCAAAATCAGGTGTCATACATCTAACCACCTGAGCCACCCAGTCACCCCAGATGTGATTCTTTAAAAACATTAAATGTATATAGCCTTTAAGATTCCTTCAGTATAACTAACACTTAGATTACCTTTAAGCTCTTTAATCATGGGTTATGAGATTATTTAATCTTACATATTGTTACATACTGAAGGTATTTTAGGACTCACTTTAATTTAACCTTTTTCATTAATACTGATTTAACTAAGGCCCAGATAATTTAAACAACTGGGCAAAGCTTTTACAGGATTTATGGTATTGAGGGAAGAAAAAGTAAATTCCTAGCCATGGATAAATCCTTTTCTTTTGCTCAGATGTAGTATATTAATAAAACTGTAATACTAATATTACAGATATATTGAATGTATAATTAAGACCGTAGAGATAAGAGTGCTGTTCTCACTGATACAGAATTTTAATTTTAGGGACTTGGCAATTCACATTAATTCATGAAAGGCTTAGTTTTGTCAGGTTTAAAGTTGTTTAGTCTTTCTTCTTAGTTGTCCTTTGAAAATTGTGAGTGTGATTAAAAATGTTGGTAATTATTAAGAATACACACATTGAAACATTACTTTGGGTAATAGATTAAGTAATTAGAAGCATCATTAAGTTAATAGACTAGGGGATCAAGTCCTATATAAGGTACTTGAAACTGGAAAGCTATTATATAGACTAGTTCCTCAGTATTAGTGATGATCTTGTATTTCCAGGTGTATTTTTCTCCTATTCTTTAGACCTGCTAGGGCTATTATAATTATGTTACAGTATGTAACAAATGTGAAAATCATAAGGTTTTAAATTTTGTGTTAAACAATACCATTTTAGGGATGCCTGGGTAGCTCAGTCAGTTAAGCATCTGCTTCAGCTCAACAATCCCAGGGTCCTGGGATCGAGTCCCACATTGGGTTCCTTGCTCAGCAGGGAGACTGTTTCTCCCTCTGCCTGCTGCCCTCCCTGCTTGTGCACTTTCTCTCTGACAAATAAATAAAATCTTAAAAAAAAAAATACCATTTTAGAAAGAAGCAAAATTTGTAGATGACAATATCTTACATATACAAAATCCTAAAGATTTGACAAAATAGTAATAAATTCAGTAAAGTTGTAGTATCTAAAATCATCCAAAAATCAGTTGCATTTCTATACACTAAAAATTAACAATCTCAACAGAAAATTAGGAAAACTGATCTATATTAGCATGAAAAAGAATAAGGTACTGAGGAATAAATGTAACCAATGATATGAAAGACTTGTACACTGAAAACTAAAACATTGCTGAAGATACCAGTGAATGGAAAGACAACCCATGTACATAGATTGGAATACTTACTATTGTTAAGATGTCAGTATTACATTTCTGTAATTACATTTCTGTATTACATGTCTGTATTAAATTACAGATTTAAATTCATTTCTATTAAGCTCCTAATGGCATTTTTTGTAGAAATATAAAAATTAATTTTAAAATGCATATGGAATCTCAAGAGACCAGAATAGCCAAAACAATTATAAAAAAGAAAACAAGGTTGAAAGACTCACACTTCTTATTTCAAAACATACACAAAATAATAGTAATCAAGACAGTATGGTATTAGTATAAAAGCAGACAAATAGACTATTGGAATATAATAGAGAGCCCAGAAATAAACCCACACATATATGGTCAAATGATCTTCAGCAAGGATGCCATATCACTCAATAGGAAAAGGACATTCTTTTTCAAAAAATGGTACTGGAACCTGGATCTCCACATGCAAAAGACTGAAGTTGGACCCTTACCAAACACAAAAATTACCTCAAATTAAGAACTAAATGTAAATACTAAAAGTATAAAACTCCTAGAAAAAATAACATAGAAAAAGCTTTATGACATAGGAATTGGCAACAATTTCTTGGAAATGACACCAAAAGCACGGGCAACAACAGCAAATATAAACAAATGGGGCTATATAAGACTTAAAACTGTGCTTCAAAAACACAATAGAGTAAAAGGACAACCTATGGTTATGGAATCAGACAAAATATTTGCAAATCATACATCTGAAAAGGAGTTACTATCCAGAATATATAAAGAACTTATAATGATGTACTTTATGGTGACTAACATAACATAATACAATAAAAAAGAACTTCCATAACTCAACAAGAAAATTAAATAACTTGAGGAAAAAATGGCCAAGAGATTTGAATAGACATTTTCCCCAAGATGATATATAAATGGCTCACAAGCATATGAAAAAGATATCCAATATCACTAACGATTAGAGAAATGCATATCAAAACCACAATGCAGTCCCTCATACCTGTTAGTACCACAGTGCAGTCCCTCATACCTCATACCTACTATCAACAAAACAACAAACAAAAAATAATAAGTGTTGACAAGGACATGGAGAAATTGAAGACTTGAGTACTATTAGTGAGGTTATAAAATGGTATAGTGTGGAGTTTAAAAAAAAAAAAAGTTGAATGCAAATTACCATATGATCCAGTAATCCTCCTTCTGTATATATATGCAAAGACATTTTTGAAAGCTGAGTCTTGATGAGATATCTGCATTCTTTTTTTTTTTTTAAGATTATATTTATTTGACACAGAGAAAGAGAGAGAGATCACAAGTAGGCAGAGAGGCAGGCAGAGAGAGAGAGGAGGAAGCAGGCTTCCTGCCGAGCAGAGAGCCGGATGTGGGGCTCGAACCCAGGACCCTGAGATCATGACCTGAGCCGAAGGCAGAGGCTTAACCCACTGAGCCACCCAGGTGCCCGGAGATATCTGCATTCTTATGTTTATAGAGTACTGTTTACAACTGCTGAGAGGTGGAAACAACCCAAATGTCCATTGGTAAGTGAGTAACCAAAGTGGCACATACACACAATAAAATGTTATTCAGCTTTAAAAAGAGAGAAATTTTGTCACATGACACAAAGTGGATAAATCTTGAGATGATATGCTCAGTGAAATGAGCCAGTCACAAAAAACATACATGGTTCCACTTACATGAACTTTCTTTTTAAAGTAATGTAATTCATAGAAATAGAAAGTGCTTCTACAGTGGTTACTAGAGGTTAAAGGAAGGTAGGGAAAATAGGAATTATTTACTGGATACAGAGTTTGATTTATAAGATAAAGAAATTCTGGAACTTTGTATCACGACAATGTAAGTACACTTAACATTCCTAAATATTACACCTAAAAATGATTAAAATGGTAAATTTCATATTATGTGCTTTTACCATAAATTTTATAATTAAATTCTCTACATGTTTACCCTTTGATTCAAAATCATTAAGTTACCTTGAAATATGCAATAATTAAAATGAAAATAAAACTTTGTTCTCTGTATAGAGACATAATAATGTAAAAATATATGGTGCAAAGCTCAACATCCAAAGGAAGCTCAGATAGGAAAGAAATAGCTGCATAGTAAATTTTGCATTTTATCTATGGGGTTTCCAGAATTCTTACGCTATGTTTAGTTGCTCAGAAAAATCCCTGAACCAGTTCTTAGCACTTCACATATAAAATAAGGATGACTAATAATATGGAAATAAGATGAAACTATATATAAAACCATATGAAAGCATTGAGAAGTAGTTCAATTTTGTACACATACACACAATTTTAGAATATATCAGCATCAAGTACAGAAAATAAAAATGTAAATGAAAAAGGGAGCATAGTTGTTGAAAACTAGACAGTATCAAATCTCTGAAGTATAAAATCTTTTGAGTTCTTATCTGAATTTCTGTATAGTTAATATACAGTATTATGTTAGTTTTAGGTATACAGTATAATGTACACATGTAAATGTACATCTATACATTGCTCACTGGTCATCATTTTAAGTTACTCTTAATCCCTATCACCTATTTGACAAATCATCCCACGTATGAGTGAAATAATATTGTATTTTTTTTCTCTGACTGACTTACCTCACTTAGCATAGTAACTTCTAACTTCATCCATGTCATTGGCAATGGGAAGTTTCATTCTTTTCTGTGGCTGAATAATATTCCATTGCATACATATACCGCTTCTTCTTTATCCATTCATCTATCAGTGGACACTTGAGCTGCTACCATAATTTGGCTATTGTAAATAATGCTGCAGTAAACATAGGGGTATATATATCCTTCCAGTTGAGAGTTTGTTGTATTCCTTGGGTAAATACAGAGTAGTGTGATGACTGGATGGTAGATTAGTTCTATTTTTAATTTTCTGAGGAACCTCCAGACTGTTTTTCACGGTGGCTGCTCCAGTTTGTATTCCCACCACCAGTGCATGAGGGTTCTATTTCTCCACATCCTCACCAATACTTGTTGTTTCTTGTATTTTTTTTAAAATTTTAGCCATTCTGAGAATGTACAGTGATGTTGTAGTTTTGATTTACCTTTCACTGTGATGAGTGATGTTGAGCATGTTTTCATGTGTCCGTTCACCATCTGCTATGCTTCTTTGGAGAAATGTCTGTTCATGTCTTCTGCCCATCTTTTAATTGGATTGTTTTTTGAGTGTTGAGTTGTACAAGTTCTATATATATTTTGGATACTATCCTTTTATCAGATATGTCATTTGCAAATATTTTCTCCCATTCAGTAGGTTATTGTTTAGGTTTCTGATTGTTTCCTTTGCTGTGCAGAAAGTTTTTATCTTCGTGAAGTCCCCATAGTTCATTTTTGGTTTTGTATCCCTTGCCTCCAGAGAAGTGTTTAATAAGAAGTTGCTATGGCCCATATCAAAGAGGTTGCTGCCTATGCTCTCTTTTGGGAATTTTATGGTTTCCTGCCTCACATTTAGATCTTTAATCCATTTTCAGTTTATTTTTGTGTACGGTGAAGGAAGATGGTCCAGTTTCATTCTTTTGCTTGTAACTATCCTATTTTCCCAACACCATTTGTTGAAAACTATCTTTTTCCTGTTGCATTTCTTGCCTCTTTTGTGGAAGGTTAATTGACTATACATAATCATGTGTTTGATTCTGGCATCTCTGTTTTATCCTCTCAATCTCTGTCTTTATATTTGTGCTAGTACCATACTGTTTTGGTTACTACAGCTTTATAGTAGAACTTGAAATCTGGAATTGTGATACCTCCACCTTTGATTTTGTTTTTTCAAGATAGTTTAGGCTATATGGGGTCTTTTGTGGTTCCTCACAAATTTTAAGATTGTTTGTTGTAATTAAGTGAAAATGCTGTTGATATTTTAATAGGGATTATAGTAAATCCAGATTGCTTCAGTTTGTATGGACATTTAAACAGTATTTTTCTAATTCATGAACATGGAATGGCTTTCCATTTGTTTGTGTGCTCTTTAATGTCCTTCATCAGTGTTTTATAGTTTTCAGAGTACAGATCTTACATTTCTTTGGTTAAGTTTATTCCTAGTTATCTTATTATTTTTGGCATAATTATAAATGAGATTGCTTTCTTAATTTCTCTTTCTGTTGCTTCATTATTGGTGTATAGAAATGCAGTGGATTGATTAACTGATTTTATATCCTGCAACATTACTGAATTCATTTATTAGTTCTAGTCATTTCTTGGTGGCGTCTTCAAGGTTTCCTATGTATTGTATCATGTCACATGCAAGTAGTGACAGTTATACTTCTTCCTTAGCAATTTGTATGTCTTCTTTATCTTTTTTTTGTCTGATCGCTATGGCTAGGAATTCTAGTACTATGCTGAATAAAAGTGGTGAGAGTGGACATCCTTGTCTTCTTCCTAATCTTAATGGAAAACTCTGTTTTTCACTGTTGAGTATGATGTTACCTGTAGGTATTCATACATGACCTTTATTATGTTGACGTATGTTTTCTCTAAACCTGCTTCACTGAGGGTTTTTATCATGAATAGATATTGTACTTTCTCAAATGCCGTTTCTGTATCTATTGAAGTGATCACATGGATTTTATTTTTCTCTTATTGATGTGATGTATCAGCAATTGATTCACATATATTGA
The DNA here is from genome assembly GCA_003697995.1 of Taxidea taxus jeffersonii. Taxonomy (NCBI): domain Eukaryota; kingdom Metazoa; phylum Chordata; class Mammalia; order Carnivora; family Mustelidae; genus Taxidea; species Taxidea taxus. The sequence continues at coordinate 42,277 of ML093494.1, read as the reverse complement.
ACGATACTTACATCCCGGGAATATATCCCACTTGGTCATTGTGAATGATATATTTTAATCAGTTGTTGGATTCAGTTTGCTAATACTTTGTTAAGGATTGTTGCATCTGTGTTCATCAGAGAGATTGACCTGTAGTGTTCCTTTGCTCTCTCTCTCTCCTGCTTATTTTTTTATTTTTTTTACTTTTTGTTTCTTGGTGTCGATATCTGGTTTTGGTATCAAAGTAATTCAAGGCTTGTAGAATGAATTTAGAATTTTTTCTTCCTCTTCTATTTTTTGGAAAAGTTTGAGAAGAATAAGTTTTAACTCCTCTTTATATGTTTGGTGGAATTAAACTGTGAAACTGTCTGATCCTCGACTTTTGTTTGTTGAGAGTTTTTGATTACTGAAAATGTTTCATTGCTAGTTATTGGCCAGTTCTAATTTTCTATTCCTGATTCCATTTGGGGAGGTAATATGTTTCTAGGAATGTATCCATTTCTTCTAGGTTGTCCAATTTGTTGGCATAAAAGTTTTCATAATACTGTTATAATCCTTTGAATTTCTATGTTGTCAGTTGTTATTTCTCTCATTCCTGATTTTTGTTTTGTGTCCTATTTATTTATTTACTTGTCAGAGAAAGAGCACAAGCAAAGGGAGAGGCAGGCAGAAGGAGAAGGTGGCTCCTCACTGAGCAGGGAGCCCAATGCAGGTCTCAATCCCAGGACCCTGGGATCATGCCCTGAGCTGAAGGCAAACACCTAACAGACTGAGCCACTCAGCCATCCCTAGTTCATTTATTTTTGCTTTAACTTTTAATATGTCTTTCCTTCTACTGATTCTGGATCTTGTTTGTTCTTTTTCTAGCTCCTTTAGGTGTACAGTTAGGTTGTTTGAGATTTTTCTTGTTTTCTCAAGGTATACCTGTATTGCTATAATCTTCCCTCTTAAAATGACTTTTGAGACACACCAAAGGTTTTGGATCATTTTGTTTTCATTTTCATTATTCTACACATATTTTTTTAATTTCCTTTTTGACTTCTTCAATGACCCATTCATTATTTAGTAGCATGTTATTTAATCTCCATGTATTTGTGTTCTTCCCAGATTTTTTTCTGGTGGATGATTTCTAGTTTCATAGTGTTGTAGTCAGAAAAGATGTATGGAATAACTTCAGTATTTTTAAATTTGTTGAGACTTGTTTTGTACCTAATATGTGGTCTGCTCTGGAGAGTGTTCTCTGTGCCCTTGAAAAGAATGCATATTCTTCTGTTTTAGGATGGAATTTTCTGAATGTATCTGTTAAGTCCATCTGGTCCGGTGTGCCATTCAAAACCAGTTTCCTTGTTGATTTTCTGTTTGAATGGTCTGCCCAGTAATGTGAGTGGGGTGTTAAAGTACTCTACCATTGATGATTTCCTTTATGTTTGTTATTAACTGTTTCATCTATTTGGGTACTCACATGTTGGGTGCATACATATATACAATTGCTTTATATTCTTTGGGTTATCTCCAAATGATTATACAGTGTGTTTTATTTTTTGTTTTGTTTTGTTTTGTTTTGTCTGTTGTTGCATGCTTTAAGATCTATTTTGTCTGATATGGGTAGTGCCACCCTGGCTTTGTTTTTCCATGTTGTTTGTCCATCCCTTCAGTTTCAATCTGCATGTGTCTTTAGGCCTGAAATTAATTTCCTTTTCTTTTTTTTTACTTTATTTATTTATTTGAAAGAGAGAGAACACACAGAGGGAGAGTGAGAGGGAGAAGCAGACTCCTCTCTCTGAGCTGAGAGCTGGATGTGGGGCTCGATCCCAGGACCCTAAGATCATGACCTGAGCTGAAGATAGACACTTAGCAGACTGAGCCACCTAGGTGCCTTATGAAATGAATTTCTTATAGGCAACATATAGATGGGCCTGGTTTTTTTATCCATTCTTTCACCCTCTGCATTTTGATTGGAGCACTTGGTCCATTTACATAAGTAATTATTGACAGGTATTTATTTATTGACATTTTGTTACTTGTTTTATGGTTGTTTTTTTAAGTTCTTCTCTGTTCCTTCCTTCTTCTTGCTCTCTACTCTCATAAGTTGGCTTTCCTTAGTGATATACTTGGATTCCTTTTCCTTTTTTTCCATATCTGTTATTGTTTTTTGATTTGTCATTAACATTTGGTTTGTATACAACTTTTTCTGTATGTAGCAATCTATATTAACTTAATGGTCTTTTAAGGTTGAATCCATTCTCTACTCCTCTCCTCCCCACATCTTAGGTGTATTGTCATACTTCACATCCTTTTATTTTGTTAGTCTCTTGTCTGATATTTACAGATATACTTACTTGTACTGCTTTTGTGTTTCCTACTTTCCTTACTCTTGCTTGTGGTCTTTATTTCCACTTAGATTCCCCTTATTAATAGTTACTCTGTATAGGGCTGGTTTAGTAGTCATGAACTCCCTTACCTTTTGTTTGTCTGGAAAACTCTTTACCTTTCCTTCTATTCTGAATGATAGCTTTCTGAATAAAGTATTCTTGGGTACGGATTTTTTTCCTTTCAGCACTTTGAATATATCATGTCACTCCCTTCTGGCCTATAAAACGTCTCCTAAAAATCAGTTTATAGCCAAATGGGGTTTCCCTTGTATGTAACTGCTTTCTTTTCTCTTGCTGCTTTTAAAATTCTCTCTCTCTTTTTAAAAATATTTTATTTATTTATTTATTTGATAGAGACCACAAGTAGGCAGAGAGGCAGGCAGAGAGAGAAGAGGAAGCAGGCTCCTCGCTGAGCAGAGAGCCTGATGCGGGGCTCGATCCCAGGACCCTGGGATCATGACCCAAGCCGAAAGCAGAGGCTTTAACCCACTGAGCCACCCAGGTGCCCCTAAAATTCTCTTTACCACTACTTTTTACCATCTCAATTAGAATGTGTCTTGGTGTGGAGCTCCTCGATTTCATTTTATTGGGGCATCTTTGTGACTCCTGGATCTGGATTGTTATTTCTTTTCTGAGATTCAAAAAGTTTTCAGCTATTACCACTTCAAATAAATTTTCTCCCCTTCCCCTTTTTCCTTCACCTTCTGAGATCCATATAATGCAAGTGTTATGATACTTGATGCTGTTCCTGAGTTCTCTAAGTCTGTTCTCAATTCATGCATGTGTGTGTTTGTATGTGTGTGTATACATATACACATATACATACATTTTTTTTTTCTTTTTCATGTGCCCAACTTGATTGTTTTCCGTTACTCTGTCCTCCAGGTTGCTGATTCATTCTTCTGCTTTTGCTATTCTATTACTTATTTCATATTATGTACTTTTATTTCATTTATTTTGTTCTTCATCTCTAGTTCATTCTTTTTTATCTCCTTGATTAAGGGTCTCACTGATGTCATCCACTGTCTTCTCAAGTCCACTGACTGTCTTTATGGTCATTACTTTAAATTTTCTATGAGGCATATTACTTAATCTCCATTTCACTTAGGTCTCTTGATGTGATTTTTTTTTTCCTGTTCTTTCATTTGTGATATGTTTTTCTGTCTCCTTATTTTGTCTAACTCTGTGTTTCTGTATATTAGGAAAGACAGCTACATCTCTTGCATTTGAAAGTAGTGGCCTTTTGAAGAAGAGGGCCTATAGTTCCCTGCTATAAAGTGTTCCCTGATCATCTGAATCTGGAGCTCAGGAGTATTTCCTACTTGTGATGTATGTGCATTGCTGTTATGGCTTAGCCACTTTTTCCTTCAGTCCAGTTTCCTCATTGACTCTCTTTGCTTGTTGTTGCCAGTGTTGGTCCCTGTGGTGTTGGTAGTACAGTCTAAGGATGCCCTGGGCTTGAGTTGAGTTAGACCAGGTGTTTGCCAGAGGTGGAGTAGCACCAAACAGTAGGACACTTTCCCTGTGTTATCCTCTGAGAAGCTTTCATTGGTGGGTAGGGTCTGTAAGCAGACCAGTTGTCTGTCTCCAGCCCACTGCTGGGTCTTTGTCTGACTGTTGTATGTAGTTATCTTTCCCTTTCTCTGGTGTAGGAACAACTTTGGAGTAATAATGGCCACTTGCCCACTGCCATGTTTGTGGTACCATCTTCTCTGGGCTTTGATCACGAGCATATTGGAGAGGGCTGATCTGCTGAAACACAGTGGAAATGGAGTGTGTGTAAGGTGAGTGCAGTTGTGCCAGCAAGCTTTGCACACTGAGTTTCCTCAGTAGGAGGGAACTCAGGTGGGGGACCCAGGGGAGTGTGTTAGTGGAAGCACACAGTGGGACCGAGTGGGCTGCAATACTAGCAAGTTCGGTAGTGAGTCTGCAGGTGGCCCTGTGTTTATGCTGGTGGATGGGAGAGGGAAATGGCACCTGCCAGTTCCTTTATTTCTGCAGTTCCCCAGAAATTTCTGTTCCTCTGGGATAGGCTCTGAGATTAGTAAATAATTCTACCTCTTGTTTGTCTCAGGTACCTTACTCAGCTGCTGCTTCCATGCTCTATTTCTGAAGACTCTTTGTTGTGCTGTCTCTTTAAGGATAGGATCTCAGTTTCCTCTTTGCCCCTTGGCTCTCACAGAGCCCAGCCTGCTGATTTTTTGAAATTCCAGGTTTTAAGTCCTGCTGGTTGTAAAAACTCACAAAATGTGACACCTTTTCAAAGCCCAATGTTATGGGGATTCATTGTCCCCATGCAGGCTCTCCAGTGTGGGGATCTGTTTCTCTCCCCTCTCCATGCCCATCTGTTTCTCCTGTGAATAGTACCATAAGCCCCTTGAGTTCCTGACCATGTGTCCACCTTTCCTACCCTCTTTGATATTGCCTCTTCTCCACATTTAGTTGTGGAGTTTATCCTGCGAGTCATTGGATCATTTTCTGGGTTATTTACACTCGTTTGAGTGTTACCTATTTGTATCTATGGGATAAGGTGAGCCGAGGATCCCCCTCCTCTGTCACCTTCCCCAGAAGTCTCCAAAGAATAAAATCTTTATAAACTTCTGTTTCAAACTTGAAATTTTATGTGTTTTCTGCTTCCCCGGAGATATATAGAAGTCCATTATTAAATACAGTTGGTCAGTTTTTGAATAATTCTAAATATTAATTTTCTTCCTGAGAAGGATTTTATTTTAGAACCAGGAACTCTAAAAACAATATAGATCATGAAAGACCTACCTTTCTACTGCTCTTGGCAAGAATCAAAGTTCCTTTAATAGCACTTAGAACCTCCTCCTCACACATACTTCCAGCCATTTAAAAAAAACAATAATTCCATTTGCCAATAGATTTAGTGCAAATTATGTGCCATATATATGTTTTAATAAAAGTGAAATTCCTGATGGTCCATCACAGAGGTCATTGCTCCTGAGAAAATCTTTCATATTTTAGTTTTCCAGTGTTAGTCCTCTGCTAGATGACTTGATTGATAGCTAATACTTATTGATAAATTGAATTGTGTCACATTAATCCCATTTTCATGTCATTGTTCATTTCTTTTCTGTTTAAAAAAAAAGTGAACTTTTAAACTAAGAGGAAGTCCACACCACATTTTTGCTAATCTTTGATTTCTTTTAAAGTGTATCCTCAGAATTTGGCTACTTAAAAAGCAGTGTAGAGAAAGGAAGTGGTATTGTAAGAAGGTAAACTTGGACACCTGAATAAAGGTTACAAAAGAGCTCCCACTTCCTAGAGTTTTTTTCTTTCCCATATTCTCAGAATTCAGATTGGAGGAATGCAAACTTTGTTTCTTGGTTAATCAGTCATTCCCTCAAGAAATATTTAAAGCAATCCTTTACCTCCATGACAAAGTCATTAGAGAGGACTTAAAATTCCCAGGCCTTCAGATAATAAGCCACAGGCCACTTAAAGGTACTACAGAGAGTAGAAGTTTGGCATTAGAATATTTAGTCACAGATGGTAAATGGAATTTCGACTGTCTGTTGCATCCCAGATACAGAGGTTAAATCTCTCTCTCACATTTGTTTCCACATCTTTTAAACTATTTTTTGTTCTAAAAAGTTTATTTTGTTCTGCAGTGTTTTAAGTTTGAGCTTCTGAAGAGATTGATACTTTCTCATTTTCTGGGAAGGAAAAGTGATAGATTGCCTTTGTAAATGAAGACTCATGCTGTTATTGTCTACAGTTCGTAGTAGTCATGTTAGATTAAACAGCATTCTATTGTGGGCTCCTTATTAATTATGATGCTTCCTGCTGCCATGCTGATTCTTTTTTTTTCCTGATGGCTTCACTGTGGAGAAGCACAGCTTCTTTCAAAGAAGCCCATCACAATGCAAGCAGCTCATTAACTTCAGCCTTCCTCCCAGTTTCCTGTGACAAGCTGAAGAACCTTCCCTAACTAACTTTAGAGAGAGATAATAAAGTTTTATTTCCCTTTCACAGCATTTCAAGGGCAGTTTATCATGTTCTTTTCTTCCAGACAGAATTTTGAACAGAAGCAGAGGGACTCAGAAGTTTATTTTTTAAAGTCTTCATATCAAAAATTGGAAGTTCCTATAAATGACACCTCCTTAGATTCAGTGGTTACCTCATCTTATTAAAAAAAAAAAGTGGGCAAATCTTTGTGTGCATTTGCTTCAGAGAATAATGAATTGAAATGGAAATGGAAATCCAGATTCAAGTTCTATGGCTATTTTTCTGTTGTTTTGTTTTTTGTTTGCTAGCAAGCAGGAGAGTACTTGTCTACTATGGAACCCCTCAAATGTGAATACTCCTTAGGTCTCTTAAATTCTAAAATTCCACCATTGTGTATTCTGTCCTTTGGTGTATTTCTCCACACATTTTCTAACACTGTAAATTCTTTGGAAAGGATACATACCTATATACTTGGGTGATTGAATCTTTGATTCAGTCTGAATCGGCTATGTTAGGCTATAATAACATGTAACACCCCAAAATCTGAGTAGCCAAATACCATAAAAATTTGTGTTTCTGGGACGCCTGGGTGGCTCAGTTGGTTGAGCGGCTGCCTTCGGCTCAGGTCATGATCCCAGCGTCCTGGGATCGAGTCCCACATCGGGCTCCTTGCTTGGCGGGGAGCCTGCTTCTCCCTCTGCCTCTGCCTGCCTCTCTGCCTGCCTGTGCTCGCTCTCTCTCTCTCTCTACAAAAAAAAAAAAAAAAAAATTTGTGTTTCTCTCATGCTACAAGTGCAGTGTGGGTTGGCATTATATTTGCTCAAGGATGAAGGTTCATGGAAATTCCATTTCCTTACATGTCTCCATGATTGCTGGAGCAGGAAAAGGGAAGACATTGGATTAAAAACTAGCTTTCATGAAACCTCAGAAAGGTGGTATATGCAGTCAGCCAAAGTGAGTCCCATGACCGTGCCTAACTTCAAGATGGTAGAAAGTACAGTCCTACTCAGAAAGCGAAGAGATAGAATATTCATTAACAGCCCTGGTGATCAACAGCACTCTGTTGTAAGTTAGTTTCTTAAGATTGTCAGAGAGAGGGAGAGAGAGGGAGAGAGAGCAAGCGAGCACAGGCAGACAGAGTGGCAGGCAGAGGCAGAGGGAGAAGCAGGCTCCCTGCGGAGCAAGGAGCCCGATGTGGGACTCGATCCCAGGACGCTGGGATCATGACCTGAGCCGAAGGCAGCCGCTCAACCAACTAAGCCACCCAGGCGTCCCGTAAGTTAGTTTCTTATATCACATCCTAGCTGACACCTATTTGAGTTAAAGAATAGGAATCTGTATGTGAGGGGTGAAAGAAAAATAGTCTTTTAGAATATAAAAGACAAATTTGACAGACAAAGAGGAAATGTGAAGCTAGGTACCCATGCAAGTGACAGGAGGGCTTATGCAGAATCAATATCCCAGCTCACCAGCCTTTGGTTTCTTCACTAAAAATAGTAATCTTTAACTTAGGTAAATACTTTTCTTAATAATAAAATAAAATATAATAAAATTTTCTGAATAATGAAATTATAGTAAAATGAACAAAATCAGTACATAATAAATGATATTTACATGGCTTTTTAAACCATAACTGTCTTGAGTGGAAACATTAAATTGTTGATGATAAAATGTTAGGGAACATTTGTTTGAGAACATCTTATACTGACCTACAGTATAAGACTTACAGTTCACTGGGAACAAGAACTGTGTCTTACATCTCCCTGTGTCCCCAGTTGTGAAGTTGCAGCTGACTGTATTTGTTATAGAACATAAAAAGAAGAGTGTGGGAACTAAAAGGCTTAAGTTTGAGTCCTTGCCTGACCAATTACTTGCTGAGTAATGATGAGCAAGTAGCTATTGCTTTTGTCTACTTAGCATTCATTTCTCCTTTTGCTGACAGTGTCCTAATCCCCTTCCCCCGCCTCTTGGATGACTATAAACATTTATTCAGTCCATGTGGTTCCATTGGGGTTCCATCTCCTTTCTGGGATAATACATTTCTCAACATAGCCTATCCCTGTGGTCACAGTGATTGTTTCAGAAAGGGATGCATGTTCAACATTTTCCATTGGAGATTTATTTTTTAACCCTTAGGAAAGAAAAACTATTTATCTGATGGCTGCTGAATAGATATGATAAAAATCTAAAGTGGTCAGCAGCCATATAACCCAAAAAAGGGAAAACCCTGTATGAGAAAAGAAACAATGTGGAAAAACTCTAAATGGAATTGGGGAGGTAGGGAGAGAGAATATGAATAACAGACTAAAATAATTGTTTGAGTACAATGTGATTTGAGTTTGACCTTTCAATTATAAAACACAATTCATGTCTTTCTCATCAAACTATTTGGAGTCGTGGTCTTTAAAACACTAAGCATCCTGACAAACCTTGTTTCTATGAAACAAGTTGGGTATGTTTCTGTGTGTATAAAATGAAGCATTGCTGTAATAATATCTTGATTTCCCTAAAATAACTATAAATCCTTAAAATTTATATATGCAGTATGTCTGTGGAAGATTATAAATTCAGTTTGTAGAAATGTTGGGCTTTAGTGGTCTGTAGTACATGTTAACAGAAATAAACACTTATGTTGGATATCCTTGTTGAGAGCCCAGGAAATACACATGGGAGAAAGATGGAGATTTGGGAGTCATCAACACAGAAATGGTAATCAAAGCCAAGGTGATAAATAAAACTGTCCCATCAGAATGTATGTATAGTAGTAGGAGAAGGGAATACAGTATATTTTAAGTTTGGTAGAGCATAAAGTAGTGAGGCCTGGGGCAGAGATAGTTTTTTTCTGAGATTGGCAAGAAAATGCATTGGCCAGTTTATGTAGGGCTTGGACCTGAAGCAGGTTGCTAAGGAACTTACCATTTATCACTTAGGCCAATAAATGGAAGTCAAAGAAAGGTTTCAAGCAAGAGACAGAATAGCACTTCTACTTTTATTAAGATCATTCTTGTGGAAGAAGAGAGGATAGATTATAAATTGAAGTGAATGATATCAGAGACACTAATCAATTATTCTAATTATTACGCAAAAGATAACAAGGACTTAAATTAAGGTGATAGTGGTAAGAATTAAGATGAGGATATGGTTGGAAGGAGATTCGGGAGAGAGAATCTTACACGATTAAAGGTATTTGAACACTGAGGGAGAGAACTAATTTCAGTATACGGATTTTTACTAGAGTAATTGAAAGAATAGTGACAATTCAACTAAGAGAGGCAATACAAAATGAAGAATAAAGTTGGGGCAGATTTTAGTTTTGCATGGGATGGTATTAAGATATAAAGCCAAGAGGGACGCCTGGGTGGCTCAGTTGGTTGAGCAGCTGCCTTCAGCTCAGGTCATGATCCCAGCATCCTGGGATCGAGTCCCAGGGAGCCTGCTTCTCCCTCTGCCTCTGCCTGCCACTCTGTGTGCCTGTGCTCACTCTTTCTGACAAATGAATAAAATCTTAAAAAAAAAAAAAAAGATAAAGCCAAGAGAAGAATTTGGAGTTGATTTGCCTACAAATTGGTATTAAAACCTGCGACACAAGTTTTTACTTTTGTTATAAATCTAAGAGGTGATATAATAGGACGAAAGGATGAACTCTGAGGCTGGAGCCCTGGAAAGGACAGGGATCTGAGAAGACTTAAGAATGAAAGAACCTAACAGTAGAAGGAAAGACAGAAGACTTTGGATGCCCCCCAACAAGAAGAGAATATTAAGCCTGAGATAGTGGCTGCTGGACCCCCATATGTTCTGAAAAAGATAAAAACTGGGGAAAAACTTGAGGAACAAAGCGCTCATTAATAAGATAGTTCTACTCTGAGGAAGACCGGAATTATCATTTTCAAGTACAATTTATTCATTGTTTACACAAAATTCTTTAGTTTTAATTATTTCTGCCTAACAATAAGAAAGGACTGCATGTTTCCTTTTGAAACCTCCCTTCTATTCCTACCCTCTGGGGGTTAAATGCCCCATTTTCTGAGGTCTTATAATAACCATCTGTGCACACCTTCTTCGCACTTGCAACCCTCCATTTTAATTTCTGATTATATTATTTTACTTCCTTAAAACTGTAAGGTCATTGAGGATAGGATTTCTTTTTCTTTTTATTCATACCACTAACCAGGGCTCAGAAGAAAGTTTATTGAATGTGTCTCCCTAATACCTATCATTCCCTTTTCTAAGTGTGGTTTCTCTTAACATACCAATTAGAAGGCTTAATTTTCCTGTTTCTCCTACATGGTTGCCCTCTAATGTTTGCCATGTCCTAAGTTGGCCCCATCACTAATAAGTGCCACTAGTCTTCATGTAGTAGACCACTGAATATGTCAACACCCTTTCTTCCATTGAACCTTAAAGGAAATTGGATGGAGTGTAGCCAAACCATTTTATTATGTCAGCTTTCAAAAGTCCCATGATTGGACTGCAATTCAAATGTAAAAGTCAAGACTAATATGTAGACAACAACTACAATATAGTAGGAACTAGGTGGAAATTCTAGTTAACTTAAACTTTGTCTAGTACCACATAGGGTAGAATTTTAAGACAAGGGCTTTCACAAGAAGAATGGACCTTGCAAATTCTCTGTTAGGTCTGCATGCCTCAATTAATGCATCCATCTTTTTAAATTTCTCTGGTAGAACACACTCACTTCCTTGGGGAAAATACCCACCTGATTCACAGGAAAATCTCTTGGGTCTTTCCTAAATCCTCATTCCAGGTAGTATGGGCAATGAGAACTCCCTCTACTCATAAATTCTCAGGAGATTTCATACTATAAGCAAGCATTAACTAGGATCTTGGATTCTAGTCCAGCAAGAGTCATGTCATTTTCTTTATCTGGTAAATAATTAAATTGTCTTCAAAAATATTATCTTCCTCTGAGACATTGCAACCTAAATGCATTTTTAAAGAAATAACTTCTTGCAGAAGAACAAAACTCTGGACATGTCATTATAGAACAAGGCTTCTTGTCTGCTCTGCCTGGGACTTCAGTAACATTTATTGCCTGTTGTATATATTGGTTAATTCCTCATGGAAATTGATTCCAATTATTTTGATTCAGCTCTTAATTCAGAATTTGATTTGTATCTTGCTATGATATGGAGGTCAGTTGCCAAATTTGCCCCCTAAGAATGACTCACTGGATGAATGGATCTTGTTTATATTAGATATATCTTACACATTAAATTCTAAAATAATACCTACATCTGCTCTTTTTAATGGTTTCATATGATATTGGCACAACTATAACTCACTTGACTATAAAGTACTCTGTCTAGAATAAAATTCAGCTTGGTTGCTTATAGCTTTAATGGGAGTGGGGCATTTATTACACATGTAAGCCCACTTGCCTGCTGGGATTACATATTTAAAAACATGAGGAAACTGTAATTGTTTGTATGCTGATTTACCATGAAATATTTTTCCAGCCCTAAGGACCAAATGTTTAATGTTTTAGTCCAGTATAACAGATAATTTAAAAAATCTTTAGGATCAAAAAGGTTTTTTTTTTTCTTTCAGTAACTTCTCCATATCTATTACTACCATCATTGCACTGATTCTTAACTATGAGCAGAAACATAGGTTTTATCCTTTGCTGTTTTCTTTCCTTTCTACTTATGCCCATCATTATGTCCAGTTTACTTTTCAATGTCTCTAGAATTGGTAGCCACCTTCATCATCACTGGTTCTACTTAAGTCCACTTCCTTACTAATCATACATGAATTATTATATCTTTATTTATTTATTTATTTATTTGTTTATTTATTTGACAGAGAGATCACAAGTAGGCAGAGGGGCAGGCAGAGAGAGAGGGAAGCTGACTCCCCGTGGAGCAGAGAGCCCCATGCAGTGCTCGATCCCAGGACCCCGGGATCACAACCCGAGCCAAAGGCAGAGGCTTTAACCCACTGAGCCTACCCAGGAACCCCAAATTATTCTATCACTCTTAACTGACTTCTTTGTTTCTAATCCTACCTTTCAAGAATTTTTTGGAAAACAACCTGATGTTACTTTCATATAAATCCTTCAGTTGCTTCCTATTATTGCCATATGAAGTAAAATCCACAGACTTTTATTATCTGGTCCCGTTCAAACTCTCCAGTCTCATTTGTAATAATCCTTTACTTTCCAACTTTGACCTTCTTCTCCAGACATACTAAACTATTCACATTTGTAACCTTCATGCGTCTTTACAAATACCATTCCCCTGATTAACTCAGGTTCCTCCATCTTCCATTCTTGGGGAACTACTTCTCCCTCTCCAAAACACTTAAATGTCCTCATTGAGAAGCTGTATCACACCTCCTACTTTTCCCTTGCCCAACATAAGTGCATGGGCCTATATATTCATTTTTTTCACCAATATTGTGCTTTACTCCTTTGCCTAAGCAGAAAACTAGTAAATTTCCATTCCATTATAAATTCAGACATTAGAAGAGAACTGAGTATTCAAGAATATTTAGGCATTAATTCATGAGTTAAAGGAAGAGTAGGTACATTTTACTTTTTATTTTTCATTTTTTTCATTCTAATTAAAGTTTGATTGACATACAATAGTTTATCACTTTAAGGTGTACATGACAATTCTATACATTATGCAATGCTTACCACAAGTTTAGATATCCTCTCTTACCATACAGTGCTATTTACAATATTGTTAACTATATTCTCTGTGCTGTACTTCTCATCCCCATGACTTATTTTATAACTGAAAATTAGTACCACTTAATCCCCGTCACCCATTTCACCCCAGTCACCTCCCCTCTGGCAATCATCAGTTTGTTCTCTATACTTACGAATCTGCTTCTGCATTTGTTTCATTTTTTTCTTTTTAAGATTCCACATATAGCTGAATCATGTGGTATTTGTCTTTTTCTGACTTATTTCACTTAACCTAATACCTTCTAGGTCCATCCATGTCCCAAATGCCAATATTTCATTTTTTTTATGGTTGAGTAAGATTTCATGTGTGTGTATGTGTGTGTGTGTGTGTGTGTATGCACAAACCCCACATCTCCTTTATCCATTAATCTATTGATGGACAGTTGGGTTGCTTCCATATCTTGGCTATGTCAAACGCTACAGTAAACATAGAGGTTTGTATATTCTTTCAAATTAGTGTTTTCACTTTTCTTAAGGTACTTTTTGAACAATTTGCTGTTTTTATTTCATTTATTTATTTAATTATTTATTTTAAAAGATTTATTTATTTGTCAGAAAGAGTGAGCACAGGCAGACAGAGAGGCAGGCAGAGGCAGAGGGAGAAGCAGGCTCCCTGCTGAGCAAGGAGCCCGATGTGGGACTCGATCCCAGGATGCTGGGATCATGACCTGAGCCGAAGGCAGCTGCTTAACCAACTGAGCCACCCAGGCGTCCCAATTTGTTGTTTTTAATTTATCAGTGTTCGGAAAATGGAATATTTGTCTTAAGCACTTTATTCTTTCTCACTAAAAGATTTCCTTGAACATCTTTTATTCAGGGAAAACAGAGCAGAAGAAAATACAGTAGACAAAATTTCCCAAATTTTATGATGTTTCCTAATATTTACATATATACCCCTCCTGGATTTACCTTTCTTTATGCTACTTAAGTTCGGACCTTCTCTAAGATTTATGTAAGTTGCTGGTAGAAGGGACTATATTCTCTTAATTACTTCTAGCTTAAAATGACATCTCCCAACTACCTTAAATAGTTTATGTATTACTTTCAATCCTGACAGTTCTGTCTTTGCTTCACTCATTATCAATCAAGGTGTAAAACATAAGCTTTATCTCAATTTTCTGAAAACATTCAGACTCAGAGAGCATTTATGAATAGAATAGATTTCCTTGAAGTTTTGTTCTGTTTTGTTTTTGTTTCAGAATAGTAGGTATGTCCAGGAAGGTTTTTTAAAACCTATCCATGATGGTAGTGCCATCTTCTGTAAGTTCCTTCAGTTATCCCTCCACTATAAATACTCTGCAGTTCACTTCACTATGTATTGTTATCCCATCATTATGCCATTTCAATCCCTCATTTCTTATACATCAGTAGTTATTATTATCCCTTGAGAATCACTTTGACTTTAGGTACTAAGACCCCTAAGCCAGAAAATTCCTAAATCACAAAGATAAAAATGAAAAATTCTGTGAGGATCTTGAGGTGTAATACTAGGAGAGGACATAGGTACATTCAGCTACATATTGCAAGATCACTTATCCCCCACAGCTCTTTTTATTGATAGCATTCTGGTTTGTTTCTTGTTTTAATAACTATTCCAGAAATCATATGTACATATCTCCTGATAGCTAAGCTGCCATTTCTGATATCCTAGACTCTGTCATGCCCACTGAAATAGAGATGCATATTTCAGTGGTACATTGTTTACCTAAATCCCTGACTGATAGAGAACAGATGCTCTGGTACTTTTCAAGGATGTTGGGGCACCTCTCACCAGTGTATTTTTCAGTGCATTGACAAAATAAATGTCCTTTTTACCTTCTCAGAAAACAGGAAATGTGAGAGTAAGTTGCATTCTTACCTCCCTAAAATTTATACTCCTTTGCCCACACTAAACATAGAAATTTTTAGACTCTCAGATTCATATATTTCAAATTTCATGTAAAGTATCATTTAAAGTTAGAATTACTCCAAGGTGCTTGAGCCATATCTGTAAATCTAGACTTTCTGGGAATCTCATCCATTTAGATATGGTAGACTAAACCCAACATTGTTTCTTTTTTCTTAGAGCATCATTTTCCCCCCAAAAAAATAACCAAGGGAAGGTAAATACAGGGCTTACATCAGGCTACTTATTTGGACAAAATGCTTTTTAATATTTGAGGAATACATTTAGCAACTAATATGAAACAGGTCTTTTGGGCCTATATTTTTTGTACACAAGTAAATCTGGAAGATACTCTCTGCCTTCATGACCCCCTCCACTTTATAAAAATTCAGTTTAGTTAACCTATATTATATTATTAGTTTCACAAGTAAAATTTAGTGATTCATCAGTTGCCTATAACACCCACAGCTCTTTACTGCTTAGTGTCCTCCTTAATGTGCACCACACAGTTACCCCATCCCCCCATAGCTGTCCTCCAGTAACTCAGTTTGTTTCCTATAGTTAAGACTCCCTTATGGTTTACCTCCCTCTCTGTTTTTATCTTACTCTGTTTTTCCTTCTCTTCCCCTATGTTCATCTGTTTTGATTCTTAAATACCATATATGAGTGAAATCATATAATATTTGTCTTTCTCTGACTAACTTATTTCACTTAGCATAATACCCTTTAGTTCCATCCAAATCATTGCATATGGCAGGATTTCATTCTTTTTGATGTGTGTGTGTGTGTGTGTGTGTGTGTGTGTGTGTGTGTGTACACAAATGTGTATATACATACCACATCTTATTTATCCATTCATCTGTTGATGGACATCTGGGCTCTTTCATTGTTTGGCTATTGGAGACATTGCTGCTATAAACACTGGGGTGCATATGCCCCTTGAAATCACTATGTTTGTATCCTTTGGATAAATACCTAGTACTGTTATTGCTGGGGTATAGGGTAGCTCTATTTTTAGCTTTTTGAGGATGCTCCATACTGTTTTCCAGAGTGGCTGCACCATCCTACCAACAGTGTAAGAGGGTTCCCCTTTCTCTGCATCCTCGCCAACATCTGTTGTTTACTGTCTTGTTAATTTTAGCCATTCTGAGTGGTGTGAGGTGGTGTCATTGTGGTTTTGATTTGTATTTCCCTGACGCCCAGTGATACTGAGCGTTTGTCATTTGTCTGTTAGACATTTGTACGTCTCCTTTGGAGAAATGTCTGTTCATATCCTCTGCCCATTTCTTAACTGGATTTTTTGTTTTTTAGGTGGTGAGTTTGATAAGCTCTTTATAGATTTTGGATACTAGTAATTTATCTGATATGATATGTCATTTACAAATATCGTCTCCCATTCTGTAGGTTGAAATGAAATTCTGAAATTCTGAAAAATGAAATTCTGTTAGTAGTTTTTTTGTGCAAAAGCATTTTATCCTCATGAAGTCCCAGTAGTTCATTTTTGTTTTTGTTTCCTTTGCCTTTGAAGACATGTCTAGCAAAAATTGCTACAGCCAAGGTGAAAGAGGTTGCTGCCTGTGTTCTCCTCTAGGAATTTGATGGATTGCTATCTCACATATAGGTCTTTCATCCATTTTGAGTTTATTTTTGCATATGGTGTAAAGAAAGTGGTCCAGACTCATTCTTCTGAATGTGGCTTCCAATTTTCCCATGCCATTTGTTAAAGAGATTGTTCTTTTTTCCATTGGATATTCTTTCCTGCTTTGTTGAATATTAGTTGACATAGATTTGAGGATCCATTTTTGGGTTCTCTATTTGGTTCCATGGATCTATGTGTCTGTTTTTGTGCCAGCACCATACTGTCTTGATGATTATAGCTTTGTAATAGAGCTTGAAGTGTGGAATTGTGATGCCACCAACTTTGGCTTTCTTTTCAACATTCCTCTGGCTATTTGGGGTCTTTTCTAGTTCCATATAAATTTTTTGATTATTTGTTCTATTTCTTTGAAAAAAATTGATGGTATTTTGATAGGGGATGCATTAAATATGTAGATTGCTTCGGGTAGCATAGACATTTAAAAAAAATTTCTTTCCCAATCACTGAGCATGGAGTGATGGAATGTTTTATCCTTTCTTTGTAGTCAATTTCTTTCATAACTCAACTCAATTTCTTTCATAACTTTTATATTGTTTTCAGAATACAGATCTTTTACCTCTTTGATTAGGTTTATTCCTAGCTATCTTACAGGTTTTGGTACACAATTATAAATGGGATCAATTCCTTGATATTTCTTCCTGCTGCTTCATGTTAGTGTATAAAAATACAACTGACTTCTGTGCATTTGTTTTATATCCTTTTATTTTGCTGAATTAAGCTCTAGCAGTTTGAGCAATTCTTTGGTGGAGTCTCCTGGATTTTCTCTAGAGTATCATGTCATCTCCATAGAGTGTAAGTTTGACTTCATCTTTGCCAATTTGAATACCTTTTATTTCTTTTTGTTGTCTGATTGCTGAAGCTAGGACGTCTAGTACTATGTGGAACAAATGTGGTGAGAGTGGAAATCCCTGGCATGTTCCTGACCTTAGGGGAAAAGCTTTCAATTTTTCCCCATTGAGGACAGTATTCACTGTGGGTCTTTTGAATATGGCTTTATGATGTTGAGGTATGTTCCCTCTATCCCTACATGGCAGAGAGTTTTTATTGAGAAAGGATGCTGTATTTTGTCAAATGTGTTTTCTGCATCTATTGAGAGGATCATATGGTTCTTGTCCTTTCTTTTTATTACTGTGGCGTATCATGTTGATTGATCTGTGGATATTGAATGAACCCTGCAGCCCAGGAATAAATCTCACTTGGTTGTGGTGATTAATGGTTTTAACATACTGTTGGATCCTACTAGTTATTATCTTGGTAAGAATTTTTGCATCTGTGTTCATCAGGGCTATTGGTCTCTAATTCTCCTTTTTAGTGAAGTCTTTGGTTTTGGGGTCAGGGTAATACTGGACCCACAGAATGAATTTGGAAGTTTTCCCTCCATTACTATTTTTAGAATAGTTTCAGAAAAACAGGTATTAATTCTTCTTCATGTGTTTGGTAGAATTCTGCTGGGAGGCCATCTGGCCCTGGACTCTTGCTTGTTTGGAGATTATTGATTACTGATTCAGTTTCTTTGCTGGTTATGGGTCTGTTCAGGTTTTTGTTTATTCCTATTTTAGTTTTCATAGTTTATATGTTTCTAGGAATTTATTACTTTCTTCTAGATTTCTAATTTGTTGGCATATAATAGCTCATAATACTCTCTTAAAATTGTTTGTATTTCTTCAGTGTTGGTTGTGATCTCTCCTCTTTTTTCATGATTTTATTTATTTGGGTCCTTTTTCTTTTGTTTTTGAAAGTCTGGCCAGAGGTTTACTGATCTTAATTCTTTAAAAGAACCAGGTCCTAGTTTCATTGATTTGTTGTGCTCTTCTTTTGGTTTTTATTTCATTGATTTCTGCTCTGATCTTTATTGTTTCTCTTCTCCTGCTGGGTTTAGGCCTTATTTGCTGTTCTTTCTCCAGCTCTTTCAGGTGTGTGTTTAGGACTTGTTTCTTGAGGAAGTCCTGTATTGCTATATACATCCCCCTTAGGACCACCTTTGCTGCATCTGGAAGGTTTTGAACTATCATATTTTCATTTTCATTTGCTTCAATGTATTTTTTAAATTATTATTTTTTTTAATTTCCTGGTTGACCCATTCATTCTTTAGTAGGATGTTCTTTAACCTCCATGTATTTGTGGTCCTTCCAAATTTCTTTTCCTGGTTAACTTCAAGTTTCATAGCATTGTACTCTGAAAATATGCATTGTATGATCTCAGCCTTTTTGTATAGTTGAAACCTGATATGTGATCCAGTATGTGATTTGTTCTGGAGAGTGTTCTGTGTGTACTTGAAAAGAATATATATTCTGTTTTAGGATAAAATGCTCTGAATATATCTGTTAAATTCATCTGGTCCAGTGTGTCATTCAAAGCTCTTGTTTTCTTGTTGGTCTTCTACTTAGATGAATTGTCCATTGCTACGAGTGGGGTGTTAACATTCCTTACTATTACTGTATTATTGTCAGTGAGGTTCTTTAATTTCTTTATTAATTGTTTTATATATTTGGCTGCTCCTACATTAGATGCATACATATTTACAATTGCTGGATCTCCTTGTTGAATAGACCCCTTTATTATGATCTAGTGTCCTTCTTCATCTCTTATTACAGTTTTTGGTTTAAAATCTAGTTTGTCTGATATAAAGGTGGCTACCTCAGCTTCCTTTAATGCCCATTAGCATGATAAATATCTCTCTACCCCCTCACTTTCAATCTGGAAGTGTCTTTGGGCCTAAAATGAGTCTCTTGTAAGCAGCATATTGGTGGGTCTTGCATTTTTATCCACTCTGATACCTCTGTCTTTTGATTAGAATATTTAGTACATTTACATTCAGAGTTATCTTTGAAAGATGAATTTAGTGCCATTATATCACCTTTAAAGTTGCTGTTTTTATAGATTGTCTCTGTTCCTTTCTAGTCTTTGTTGCTTTTGGTTTCTCTTTTCTGCTCAAAGTGTTCCCTTTAGGATTTCTTCCCTTTCGGATTTCCCTTTAGGGCTGGTTTAGTGTTCACAAATTCATTTAGTTTTTGTTTGTCCTGGAAACTCTTTATCTCTCCTTCTATTCTGAATGAGAGCCTTGCTAAATAAAGTATTCTTGACTACATATTTTTCCCATTTAGTACATTGAATATATTATCCCTGTCTTTTCTGGCTGCCAGATCTCTGTGAAAAGGTCTGCTGCCAGCCTTAAGTGTCTAACCTTGTAGATTAAGGATCTCCTTCCCTGAGCTGCACTCAGGATTTTCTCTTTATCTTTGTAATTTGCAAGCTTCACTAAATATCAAGGTTTTGTCCTATTTTTGTTGATTTTTGAGGGGGTTCTCTGTTCCTCTTGCACTTAAATACCTGGTTACTTCCCCAGGTTAGGGATGTTCTCAGCTATAATTTGCCATCTGCCCATCTTGCCCACTCTTCTCCTTCTGGGCTCCTATAATATGGATATTATTTCACTTTATGGGTTCAGTGAATTCCTTAAGACTACCTTAGTGATGTAATAGTTTCTTTGCCTCTTCTTTTCAGCTTCCTTATTTCCATCATTTTATCTTTATTACTGATTCACTCTTCTGTTTTGTTCATCCTCATTTTTATGGCTTCCACTTGGGACTGCATCTTGGTGAGAACATTTTTAATTACAGCTTGACTAAATTTTAGTTCTTTTATCTCCACAGAAGAGATTCTCGAGTGTCTTCTGTGCTTTTTTTTTTCTCAAGCTCGGCTAGCATCCTTAAAATCATTGTTTCAAATTCTAGTTCAGACATCTTACTTATCATGTTGATTAAATCCCTGGCAGTGAGTACTTCCTCCTCTTCTTTCTTTTGGGTTGAATTTCTCCATCTAGTCATTTTATCCAGAAAAGAACAGAAAGAAAGAGAATACAACAAAACAATAATAACATCAATAACAACAGAAAACAAAAACAACAACAAAACCTAGCTCCTGGATGTGTTTTGGTGTGCTTGTTAAGAGAAACTAGACCCCAAAATAAGAAAGAAAAAAATAAAATAACTGAAAAAAAAAACACTAAAAGACTGAAGAATGAAAATACAAAGAATGCTATATACGGCTTTTCCCAAGAGCTAAAATTTGCAGCCCTCCATGACCAGTACACTTGATGAGAGTGAGTTGTTTGTGCTGGTCTTCTGGGGGAGGGACCTGGTGGGCTGAGTCTTAGGTGGACTTACCCTATTGGAAATGTGCCTCCAGTGTGCACAGTGGCAAATCTCAGGTAAGTGTAAGCACTATTCTGCTCCCTGAATGCTTTTAGTGCTGATGAGTGGGATGAATATGGCTGCACTCCACTCTCTGTCCCTGGAGCTGAAAATTCATGGTCCTCACTCTTCAGTAAGCCCTCAAAAAAAAGATGAATCGCTCTTGTCTCCCCGGTTTCCATCAGAACTCTGTGTTCACTCAGCCTAAGACCAAGCGTTTTTATCTTAGGCATGCAACTCAGTGTCAAAACTCTAAATTTTAGGGACTCCCATGGTGCAGAACCCATGTTGTTCCTTCCAGGGAGGGGAGAATGTCACCAGACTTCTGCCTCTTGCTGGACTCTGGCCAGGAAAGAAGTTGCACTGGTGTGAAGTGGTTCGCAGTTTATGGCAATTCAGAGCAGAAAGTTGGCACCTAGACCACTGTTGTCAGCCGGCTTCCCTGCTCCTATGCCTGGGAAATCTGCCACACTCCAGCACCCCCATTCTTCTTGTGACCCCAGGGATCTTGATATCATGCTGTCACATGTGGGATTCTACCCCACTTCACCACCTGAGCACCTTTAAGCCAGGCACATCTGCCACTGTAGCAGACTTCTAAAAGTTCCTGTTTTGCCCTCCATTTCTTATAATACTTTGCAGTAGTCTCCTTAAGCAGGCTCCCTCCCTCAGCATATCACACCAGATTCAAGTCTCTGTACCTCCTACCTTCCAAATGGTGTTCTCTTTTCTATTTATAGACTTGCAACATTTTTTTTTCTCAGATTTCCAATTAATTTTTCAGGTGTTCAGAATGATTTGATAGCAGTCTAGTTGTATCCAAGGGACAAGACAAATTTATGGTCCCCCTGCCCCTCAACCATCTTAATTCTTCCTCTAGTGCATCATTTTTAGAGTCTATATGTCTTCTCCAGCTTTCTACTAATACGTTATAGTTTTGCAATTCTTTGAACATGAAAACTTTGGCTTCTTTTACCAGATAGTATCTGATTTTAGTTAACAATATGGAAGAAATGAATGACAGTAGAGGAACAACATAAAGGAAAATGAAATTTGCTGAGAAGCTAGTTATCTTCAGCACACCCATGGGATCTTCAAGCAAGGCAAGCCCAGCCTCAGTAGGTGGAGGCATGAGAGATAGTGAGAGCCTGCTTCTGTTGTCAAAAGAACTCATTAGTTTTGAGATATCAGACTGTAGATGTTCATCTGATTTCTATTTTATCCAGTGTGTTCATTCATTTTGTTTTTCAGAGCTTTGGTCATTCCAGATAAATATGTTAAATTCCACAGAAAAATATTGGAAGGTTATGAATTAAACTTGTGCCTGATTTCCAGCTACATCACCCTCTGTAGAGACAGGGGATTATATCACTAGAGTCGCAGGAGATACTTGGCCCTTTGTGTATATTTCTTAAGCCTGATCTGTGTATTTAAAGCCAGATCAAGCCATTTGCTTTGTGTACTTTCCAGTGCATTCAGATTTGCTGGCCATCCTAGCATTTGCAGTCCTTATTCCTACTCCATTGTTCTCTTACAACAGCCACTTCATTCACCCATGGTTAGTATTTAGTAGGCATTTTACTCCAGGTGACCACATAGGAGAATTGTGTGTGTGTGATATATATATATTTTTTTTAGATTTTATTTATTTATTTGACAGACAGAGATCACAAGTTAGGCAGAAAGGCAGGCAGAGAGAGACGGAGAAGCAGTCTCCCTGCTGAGCAGAGAGCCTGATGTGGGACTCGATCCCAGGACCCTGGGATCATGACTTGAGCCGAAGGCAGGGGCTTTAACCCACTGAGCCACCCAGGCGCCCCACATAGGAGAATTTAAGAAACTCATTAACCATCTTATGCTGCAGACTTATAGTAAGCCTTTTCTCCTGGAAAACAACTCAGCACTATGTGCTGCTGGAAAACATGTCTATTTCCAAACACTGAATCAGTCAGGTTTTAGTAAAGAAAATAGGCATTACTGCATGCATTTTAAAGGGGAGACAGATTTGAGGTAGGACTTATGTATTTACAAAATTATTAGAAAGGCTGGAAAAATGATTTCTAGCCTGAATGTCACACTCACTATTTACCACAGCGCTTTTTAAGACATCTAGGTCTTTTAAGTATTAGGTTTCTCTCCTGCTGAAGTTGTACATTTTAACATTTCCAGAACAGTGACACAGCACTTCTGAAAGGTTGCTACTAAATTGATGGCATGTGAGAATTGTGGAAAGGTAGCATTTATTACATAGTTATCACTTAATTTCCATTCTGTCTTCAGCAAGATTCTCTTAAGTGGCATTCATTTTGGTTTCTCTAGTAGCCTCTTAGGATGGTTAACTTCTCCAACCCAGCCACAGTCCCTAATCCCCTTAGTCTTTGAATGCCCTCTTTCTTCAGGCATATACCTTTCAGCCTCTTGTTAGACTCTATTCCATATACATATGGAATTTCATATACATATGAATTCATATACATATGAATGTAGAAATGAAAGAATAATTCTTTAAATATCCAACAATTATTGAAAGAGTTTTATTGTTGATGAAGCATCAAGCTAAATTTTAATGATGAGATGTCAGATGCCTTTGTTCATCTATAAAGTCACACCCCATAAAAGATTATTTCCTTTACTTTTTTTTTCTTTAGATTTTATTTAAATTCAAGTCAGTTAACATGGAGTGTTTTAGTTTCAGTGATAGGATTTATTGATTCATCAGTTGCATATAACACCCACAGCTTGTTACCACAAGTGACCTCCTTAATGCCCATCACCCAGTTACCTCATCCCCCCAAACACCTCCCTTCCAGCAACCCTCAGTTTGTTTCCTATAGTTAAGACTCTCTTATGGTTTGTCTTCCTCTCTATTGTTATTTTATTTTTCCTTCCCTTCCCCTACGTTCATCTGTTTTGTTTCTAAATTCCATATAAGTGAAATCATATTGTATTTGTTTTTCTTTTTTTTTTTTTAAAGATTGTATTTATTTATTTGTCAGATAGAGAGAGAGAGCACAGGAGCGAACACAGGCAGACAGAGTGGCAGGCAGAGGCAGAGGGAGAAGCAGGCTCCCTGCCAAGCAAGGAGCCCAATGCGGGACTCGATCCCAGGACGCTGGGATCATGACCTGAGCCGAAGGCAGCTGCTTAACCAACTGAGCCACCCAGGCGTCTTGACTGACTTATTCCACTTAGCATAATAACCTCTAGTTCCTTCCACATCATTGCAAATGGAAAGATCTCATTCTTTTTGATAGCTAATACTCCATTGTGTATATATATAACATCTTGTTTATCCATTCATCTGTCAGTGGACATCTAGGCTCTTTCCCTACTTTGGTTATTGTAGACATTGCTGCTCTAAACATTGGGGAGAATGTGCCCCTTTGAATCACTATATTTGTATCATTTGATTAAATACCTACTAGTTTAATTGCTAGATCATAGGGTAGTTCTATTTTTAACTTCTTGTGGAAACTCTATACTGTTTTCCAGAGTGGCTGCACCAGTTTGCATTCCAACCAGCAGGGTAAAATTATTCCCCTTTGTCTGCATCCTCACAAACATCTGTTGTTTCCTGAGTTGTTAATTTTAAGAGCTTATTAAACTCAACACCCAAAAAATAAAAATCCAGTCATCAAGGAATGGGCAGAAGACATGAACACACATTTCTCCAAAGAAGACATACAAATGGCTAACAGACACATGAAACACGCTCAGCCTCACTTGTCATCAGGGAAATACAAATTGAAGCCACAATGAGATACCACCTCACTGGTCAGAATGAAAGGTTTATTTTTATAAATACATTCAGATAAGACATGTAAATCTCATTATATTATTGTGATGTGACTTTATGATCTAGATATTCAATTGTGTTGTGAATTTCTGATAGAGATATTATTGTTGCTCTTATTTTAATGGTTTTTTCCATGTAATAAAAAATTATGGCAATATAATTTTTTTAAAGTTTTAATAAGAGGAGCAGTCAGGGATATTATTGGGGCAAATACATATATAGAGGCAGGGTTATAATTAAACACTACTTTGATCATAGTGTTTTTTATTTGCAGGCCTTCAGTGGATCCCATTGTTTTTGGTGTTTTGGAAGGAATTTGAGTCTGTAAACAGAAGAGACAAGCTCAGAGCCTGAACGTACTGCCTTAGGATGATTATAAAACTCTTCGAACCTTCACATTTCTCTTCAATAAAAGAGGCAGTAGAAATACCCAACTCTGAGGATTGTTATAAAGATTAAAAGCAATAAGGCAAGTTGTAGAGGCTGACACTGTGCCATCTAGTAGGCTCAAGAATGCAGAATACCTGTGTTCTTTTAACCTATATTTCTAATAGACACCATAAATGTGGGGAAGAGGACAAATATATCCTGCTGATAAGAGCAAGACATTTAATATTGGTGAGTTCTAAAAGTAGTATATGTTTGTTTGAATAATCTAATTTCTCTCTGATGTACTTTTTGTTTGTGCTTGCACAGCATGAATTAAAATTCCACAAACAATAAGAAGAGATAAAAGGACAGAGATGATATTGTCTTAGAATTCACTTCTTGACATTGTTCAATTAATAAACAGGGTGAAGCCCATAACCTTCAAAAGACTGACACAGGGATATCTCCTTTCTATGCAAATTTATATCATGAAAGAATGATTAGTATAACTTTCCAACTGTGCAACAAATTTATTAAGTGGAACTGATTGAAAATATCATGGCATTTCCCACAGACATAGGGCATGTAAATCAGCTTGCAAATTGAATGGGATCACAAGGAATCATTTGAAAATGACTCTAAGATTGAAGGTTTCAGGACAGAACATGAAGTGGTAGGTAGAAAGTAGGTGCCAGCTAGGACTCAAGTAAATGATACGTGGATCCCAAGAAAGGATATGTGCCCAGTAGGTCTGGTGCATTTGGTGTACAAGGGTCTATAGGGCCTGTGTATTCTGTTTAAGGAAACATATTTACCTTAATATTAACCTTATTATATATATATATGTTAATATAACCTTAATAATAACCTTAAATAACATCATTATTTCATATTCAGTGTTGAATTAGAAAATTGTGTAAAGAAGTATTTGTGAAGTATATTGAGCAAACACTGAAACCACTTATCATGTTCAGTGAATTTAATGTGAGAATGGAGAGAGATGGTAGGAATGAATTCCTAATTTCATTACCAAGCAAAATAAATGCTTAGCACTGAGTTTATCATTCCACTAAAGCCAGATTCATAAGATATTAGAGTCAGGGTGGCCCTCATGGCAGAGGAATGTAATACTTGACTGCAGCTCTCAAGACCTCTGGGTTCATCTCCTGACTTGATTGAGAAGAGGAAAAAATCTGCCTCAAGGGAGGTTGCATCTCTGATTTAGTAGGGATAAAGTGAAGAAGAGCCAGAGGTACTAGATTTTTTGGTAGGATAGTTGGTTACTATGTGTGTATAATTCACAAAATCTTTTAATTCAAATGGATTGTGGAAGTCATTGATTCCAACCCTCTTTAAGTGCATGACTCCCTTCAACAAAATCACCAGTAAGTGGTAATTTGATCCTGCTTGACTAACTCTTCTAATAAAAACTTGGTAAAATTGTGGGGAAACCTGTTCAATAATTAGAGCTTTGTAATTACTCAGAATCACTTCTTTATATATAACTAGCTACTTCAGTATACATACCTTTTACTCTGCCCTTTCTCTCTCTCTCCCAGACACACACACATTCATGCTCTTGCCTTTTATCTATAGGCAAAAAATAGACTTTCAAAAGGTACAGTTATTATATTCCTTGTAATCCTTTTTTAACCAGACCAAACACCGTCTGAATTGTGAAATGACACTTTCTCCTAATGATGGCAGCAGTGGCAACATAAAATATGCCCAGCAATTGGCACTGTTCTTGGCTTGCTACATGTAATTCCTACAATCTCATTTTTACCAGATAAAGAAAATGAAGCACATAGAGGCAACAACCTGCCCATTCACACAATTAAATTTTGGTGCCAAGATTTAATTCCAGGCCTTCTGTATGCAGGGCCAGTGCTCTTAACTACTTACTTTTGCCAACAACAACAACAACAACAAAATTAACTATTTTAACACTTTTCATTTTCAAGAAACTAACTCAAACTTAAAAAAAAAATATGGAAAGAGTCTATAATAAAAAATGATTAGGATATATAACTGGTATACATAATAATCAATTGAATTATGTTGTTTATCAAAGAATCAGTATTTTATTAATGGATTCCTCAAAATTTAGTTGAACTTAAAAATAAAAAAAAACAATGAAATTTAGGGAACTGTCAATCTAGGTAAAGGGTAAGGAGGTGATTAAATTTCTACCTTTTCAAATATAATTAATAAAGTGATTCAGAAGCTACTGAATTTAACTTCAGGAAGGACTTAGTCAACCATCAAAATATTCACTTTATGTAGAAAACTACCAAAACTGAAAAATAACATGGATTTTACAAGTAAGACTAGCGTAATTAAGCTTTTGACTTTGAGGCTCTGCAGTTTTCTTGAGGGGGCTCCTGGTTAGAGCCACAGAGTGGGAAATTTTCTCAACTCTATATTCATTATCTACTAGGTGATGAGCCCAGTGTCCTATACAACTGCCACTGTCAAGAATCAGGGTATCATTAACAGATGTTCTTCTAGATCTTCTAGCCATACAGATACTCCAGAATTTATAAATCAAGATTTAATAATGGAATAAAACCTAGATATCAGCATAACAGCAATTTTAATCAGCACTAAATGTTACTTTTGTACTCTTTTAATGTACTTTTCACTTCTGAAAATCTTGTAAATAACTTTATAGTTACCTTCCTATAAAATGAATGGTCTCTAGCTTCATAACATATGTAAAATAGTTCATATTACTAACCATAGACCTATACTACACCCTAAAAATTAGTTTTAAATGTGAAAATAGAGTATATGCCTGATTTTTCCCCCAGGTGAATCGTGTTACCTAGTATCTTCTTTTTTGACACTCAGTGAGTAATTATGTTAAATAACACTTTTTCTGGTGACTAAATTTCTCTCAAATTATAAAATGTCTTTGGAAGATGCATTAATATTTTCATGGGATCACATCACCGATTAAGAGGAAGCTCCCACCTGATCATTTTACCATCCATAAAAAGGGTTCTTTAAAAATTTTTTCTTTATCCTCCTTATCCCTCTCTACCCTAATTCTTTCAGTAACATCAGCATTGTAAAGCATCATCCATGGGTTCCAAACATCAGAACCATCTTTGCCTCTTCTCTTTCACTTAAAATTTCCCGCCACAATATCTGTCCCTCTCTATGCTCACTAAGCCTTACTCAATTATGCTTTCATCATAGCTCTCACTAATGTCCTTCTTTACTATCTCCAGTGGGGCCAACCCACGCCAGCTCATTTCCAGACTATTCTAATACCTGTCTCATGTTCTTCCTGACTAATGAGCCAACTCCCTAGTCAAAAAAAAAAAAACAAAAAACTCCCAAGAAAAAACCTCTCCTTGGCCTCTATTACTGATAGGCATGGTATTGATAATAAAAACTTTATGTACTATTAAAAAAATGAAAAAAAAATCTTTAAACTCTGCAAAAAAAATTCTTCCCATTGTATCTATGTTTTTCTGAATGCTAATTATTCATTTATTTCAGAGGCAGGGAGAAGGAGAGAAAGCATAGATGGGGGGAGGCGCAGAGGGAGAGGAACCAGTAGACTCTGAACTGAGCACAGAGTTCAATGTGGAGCTTATTCTCATGACCCTGAAATCATGACCTGAGCCAAAAGCAAGAGTCAAATGCTTAACTGACTGAGTCACCCCAGGCACCTCTGGTTTATTATTTAAATACTTAATGTATTTTCTTTTTTTTTTTTTTTTTTCCTACATGGTTTATAATCACTGAATTCTCTTTCCCTTCTGTTTCCCTAAAACTGCTTTGCTGGATAAGTAAATTGCATGAAATCACCATAAGTTTATTTATGGTTCAATTTCCTCATCTTAAAACAAGAAGAGCAATAGTACCTATCTCGTAGTGTTACTGTAACAATTAATTGAGTTGGGGTGCCTGGGTGGCTCAGTGGGTTAAGCCTCTGCCTTTGGCTCAGGTCATGATCTCAGGGTCCTGGGATCAAGCCCCGCATTGGGCTCTCTGCTCAGCAGGGAGCCTGCTTCCCCTTCTCTCTCTGCCTGCCTCTCTGACTACTTGTGATCTGTCTCTGTCAAATAAATAAATAAAATCTAATAAAAAAAAGAATTAAGTGAGTTAATATATGTAAAACATTAAAACAACACAGGGCACATGGTAAAGGCTTAAAAGTATTAGCTCTAGCTATTATTTAATTTGCTTTTCTTCTAACTTAATATAAATTTGGTCTAGTCAGGAATCTTGTCCATTCCCTGTTAAGCCAATAGCACAACTGTTAAATCCACACATGGATTTAAGGCACCAGATTACTAGTGATAGGATGTCTGTCAGCCAGAGCTAAGGATTCCAATTGCCTACATACATGTCTAAACCAAAACATAAATTTGATTACAGTCTTCTGTCAGCTAATTGAGCTAGAGACGTAATTTATTGCAGAGCAGGTCTGTGTAGCATAAATGAAGTAAAAGGACTTACAGAATTGTCTGCATTAAAATGAGAGGAGGATTTTGGATCTGGGAATATTTTTTTTTTCCTTTTTGGCAAATCATGCCAGTCATTTGTGGAAAGATGGGAAATTAAAGGATGATTAATATTTCTTTTTAAGAATTGCTTATCACTTCCAGACAAGATGAAGCAATACACACTGAATTTACTGCCTGAAACAACTAACACTTTTTATGACACAGTAGTTTTCTAGACGTTCAGCATTAGACAACAAAGGGTACTGAGCCCTGAGAGAGAATAAAATTGGTGAATCCTGGAAATGGTCCAGCAATTTCATGTCCAGCTTCATGCTTTGAAAAAATTTCCAGGATATGGCATAAGTAGAGGGAAATATATGGAATTCGTGGGCTCCACAACTTGAGTCATAGCTAAGACTGAGAAAGTTGAACAGACGTTCATTGGCAGGTCAGGGTACCAGAGAAAGAGCTGTGCTCTGGAGATTGCAGAGGGTCTCCATCTAGTGTTTCGCTTCATGCTAATCAGAGCATGTGTGAGGAAACTACCCAAGGCAGGAGGTAAACTACCCAAAGGTTTATAGGTAACGGTGCCAGGTACTCATACAGGCTTGCAAAATTTGATTCACAGGCCTTTGCATTGGGGAGAATGTACAGAAGGGTCTAGTCTCAGGAGTGGAGAACTATTAGCTCTAGTTTAGGCACTGTTCCTACATCATGTAACATTTTTTTTCTTTTTTTTTTATTTAAGCTTTTTTTATTTAAACATATAATGTAACCCCACCACCCTCTCCCAACCCCTCTCCCCCCCACCACCCTCAGTTTGTTTTATGACATTAAGAGTCTCTTTTGGTTTGTCTCCCTCCTGATCCCATCTTGTTTCATTTTTTCATTTCCTACCACTTTAACCCCCACCCCCATTGCATCTCCACTTCCTCATATCAGGGAGATCATGTGATAGTTGTCTTTCTCCAGTTGACTTATTTCGCTAAGCATAATAAGCTCTAGTTCCATCCATGTCGTCGCAAATGGTAAGATTTCATTTCTTTTGATGGCTGCATAGTATTCCATTGTATATGTATACCACACCTTCTTTATCCATTCATCTGTTGATGGACATCTAGGTTCTTTCCATGACTTGGCTATTGTGGACATTGCTGCTATAAACATTTGGGTACACATGCCCCTTTGGATCACTACGTTTGTATCTTTAGGGTAAATACCCAGTAGTGCAATTGCTGGGTCATAAGGTAGCTCTATTTTCAATTTTTTGAGGAACCTCCATGCTGTTTTCCAGAGTGGTTGCACCAGCTTGCATTCCCACCAACAGTGTAGGAGGGTTCCCCTTTCACCACATCCTCGCCAGCATCTGTCATTTCCTGACTTGTTCATTTTAGCCATTCTGACTGGTGTGAGGTGGTATCTCATTGTGGTTTTGATTTGTATTTCCCTGATGCCCAGTGATGTGGAGCACTTTTTCATGTGTCTGTTGGCCATCTGGATGTCTTCTTTGCAGAAATGTCTGTTCATGTCTTCAGCCCATTTCTTGATTGGATTGTTTGTTCTTTGGGTGTTGAGTTTGCTAAGCTCTTTATAGATTTTGGATACTAGCCCTTTATCTGATATGTCATTTGCAAATATCTTCTCCCACTCTGTCAGTTGTCTTTTGGTTTTGTTGACTGTTTCCTTTGCTGTGCAAAAGCTTTTGATCTTGATGAAGTCCCAATAGTTCATTTTTTCTCTTGCTTCCTTTGCCTTTGGCATTGTTCCTAGGAAGAAGTTGCAGCAGCTGAGGTCGAAGAGGTTGCTGCCTGTGTTCTCCTCAAGGATTTTGATGGATTCCTTTCTCACGTTGAGGTCCTTCATCCATTTTGAGTCTGTTTTCGTGTGTGGTGTAAGGAAATGGTCCAATTTCATTTTTCTGCATGTGGCTGTCCAATTTTCCCAACACCATTTGTTGAAGAGGCTATCCTTTTTCCATTGGATGTTCTTTCCTGCTTTGTCGAAGATTAGTTGACCATAGAGTTGAGGGTCTATTTCTGGGCTCTCTATTCTGTTCCATTGATCTATGTGTCTGTTTTTGTGTCAGTACCATACTGTCTTGAAGATGACAGCTTTGTAGTAGAGCTTGAAGTCTGGAATTGTGATGCCAGCAACTTTGGTTTTCTTTTTCAATATTCCTTTGGCTATTCGAGGTCTTTTCTGGTTCCATATAAATTTTAGGATTATTTGTTCCATTTCTCTGAAAAAATTGGATGGGATTTTGATAGGCATTGCATTAAATGTGTAGATAGCTTTAGGTAGCATAGACATTTTCACAATGTTTATTCTTCCAATGCATGAACATGGAATATTTTTCCATTTCTTTGTGTCTTCCTCAATTTCCTTCTTGAGTATTTTATAGTTTTCTGAGTATAGATTCTTTGCCTCTTTGGTTAGGTTTATTCTTAGGTATCTTATGGTTTTGGGTGTAATTGTAAATGGGATTGACTTCTTAGTTTCTCTTTCTTCTGTCTTGTTGTTGGTGTAAAGAAATGCAACTGATTTCTGTGCATTGATTTTATATCCTGACACTTTACTGAATTCCTGTACAAGCTCTAGCAGTTTTGGAGTGGAGCCTTTTGGGTTTTCCACATATAGTATCATATCATCTGCAAAGAGTGATAGTTTGACTTCTTCTTTGCCGATTTGGATGCCTTTAATTTCTTTTGTTGTCTGATTGCTGAGGCTAGGACTTCTAGTACTATGTTGAATAGCAGTGGTGATAACGGACATCCCTGCCGTGTTCCTGACATTAACGGAAAAGCTCTCAGGTTCTCTCCTTTGAGAATGATACTTGCAGTGGTTTTTTCATAGATGGCTTTGATAATATTGAGGTATGTGCCCTCTATCCCTACACTTTGAAGAGTTTTGATTAGGAAGGGATGCTGTACTTTGTCAAATGCTTTTTCAGCATCTATTGAGAGTATCATATGGTTCTTGTTCTTCCTTTTGTTAATGTATTGTATCACATTGATTGATTTGCAGATGTTGAACCAACCTTGCTGCCCTGGAATAAATCCCACTTGGTCGTGGTGAATAATCCTTTTAATGTACTGTTGGATCCTATTGGCTAGTATTTTGGTGAGAATTTTCGCATCTGTGTTCATCAAGGATATTGGTCTGTAATTCTCTTTTTTGATGGGATCCTTGTCTGGTTTGGGGATCAAGGTGATGCTGGCCTCATAAAATGAGTTTGGAAGTTTTCCTTCCATTTCTATTTTTTGGAACAGTTTCAGGAGAATAGGAAGTAATTCTTCTTTAAATGTTTGGTAGAATTCCCCTGGGAAGCCATCTGGCCCTGGGCTTTTGTTTGTTGGGAGATTTTTGATGACTGTTTCAATCTCCTTACTGGTTATGGGCCTATTCAGGTTTTCTATTTCTTCCTGGTTCAGTTGTGGCAGTTTATATGTCTCTAGGAAAGCATCCATTTCTTCCAGATTGTCGAATTTGTTGGCATAGAGTTGTTCATAATATGTTCTTATGATTGTTTGTATTTCTTTGGTGTTGGATGTGATCTCTCCTCTTTCATTCATGATTTTATTTATTTGGGTCCTTTCTCTTTTCTTTTGGATAAGTCTGGCCAGGGGTTTATCAATCTTATTAATTCTTTCAAAGAACCAGCTCCTAGTTTCATTGATTTGTTCTATTGTTTTTTTGGTTTCTATTTCATTGATTTCTGCTTTGATCTTTATTATTTCTCTTCTCCTG
>ML093493.1:26269-119523 GCA_003697995.1 Taxidea taxus jeffersonii | reverse complement strand
TGAGCACAGGAACTTGCTTAAACCCACCACTTCTGAAAGGCAGGGTTCAGCCTGTCCTGGGCAAAAGAGGCTACGGGTGGAGATCCTCCCACCAGATGTGGAACCTGCTTTCCCCAGTTTAATGATTTTCCCTGACCGTGTGGTATGAAGTTAATCCCTACCAGGGCCTCGAGCATTGTAGTTAGTAAATCTGTATTCGAGTCAGAAGCACAGATTTGACCTCTGGACGGCCGTGTCTGACTGTCATCGGTTCTGCTCATCCCTCTTTTGGCACAGTGGCTGCAAGCTGCTTCTAAGATGTCACAACACCTCATTTTCCCTGACCACATGCACAGAAGAGGAGTGAAGCCACGTCTCTTGTGGCCAGGGAAAGGGGGGGCATTGCGATTCTGGGCCAACAGAATGAAGGCTCACTCAGGGCAAGTAGGACAGTGGAATTAAAAATGACTGAGGAATCCCATATACTTAGAATTATCCATAACTATGGACCAGACTGGAAGGAGCTGGTCCTGGTCATGAAACAAACCTTTGTTTTCCGCACAATGTTGGGTTTACTTACATTTTCCCATTAGACCGTTTTAATAGTGCCCTCTACAGGTTATCTCTAGAACTACAGTGCCCTACTGGCCTGCCTTCTCTCCACCACCCCCTTGTTCAGGATTTCTTCCACAAGATGGGCAGGAGACAAAGCTTTCTTCACCGTAAGCAATATATTACGGATTTATAGCTTCTTAAAAGCTTAGAAGTGAGCCCTCCCATTCCAATGGACAGAGGCTGTCCCTCTCATAGGAGATATCTTTGTAAAGATCTCACTTCAAACCCTGACCTGGGAAGGGAGGCCCAGACCTGTCCTGGAAGACATGATCCAGGAACCTTGACATGGGCTGTTGAGCTGAGAATAGTGCAGCATTTTCTGAACACATTACTCTGCTGACAGCTTTCAGT
This sequence comes from Taxidea taxus jeffersonii, assembly GCA_003697995.1. NCBI lineage: Eukaryota > Metazoa > Chordata > Mammalia > Carnivora > Mustelidae > Taxidea > Taxidea taxus. Next base: position 118,578 of record ML093493.1, on the reverse strand, counting down.
CTTCTATGAGATGCTCCCTCGTATCCTTAGAGCATACTGGTTTTTCTCTGGAGATATTTTTATTGTGGTTATTCTGCATCTGTCAGAATTTCATCCCTTTTAAACTCATCTTTTGCAAAAAAAAAAAAATCATTCTGGGCTTATGAGTTTCTTTTATTCCTATTAAAGAAATCCTAAACAAAAACCTGCATATAGTTACACTAAACAGGTGTTTTCTTACTAGATATTTCCATCAGAACCCCCATCCTCCCATTCACCTATTTTGGTTTATTTTAAGCCACGATCATAAAACAAGTTCAAGAAAATTGTGTTTTTACCCCCTCTTATTATTCCCGATCCCTCTGCATGCTGAAGATTCCTGAGGCAGCATAGAAAAGCAGTCAAGCGACAGATGAGGCCTATTTACAGAAACTCTGAAACTAGTGCACGCGTTCCTCACATTAGGGTTGGGGGAAGGCTTTGAACATTTCTTCTGATGGGCTAGGGTCTGGCTTTTGTTCACTCCCCCGCCCCTTACATAGAAACAGAATCACACAGATTTTTATAACCAGCAGACCTGATTTACCCTGCCAGAGGACACCCTGCTCACCCTTCTGGGTCTAAATGAACTCCTCTGGGATTCCCACGTTGTACTGCGTGTGTAAGTCAATGTCAGCCAAGTGGCCCAAGTCACCATTCAGTTCCAACAGTTGAGGTGTATATTCTGTACCCAGGGGTGGGTTCATGTCATTATTTAGGATGCAGACCTAAAGAAAATGAAGGCCAGATGTGGGCTAATTAGCCAAGGGTCTGTGAACTTCTTCTGTAAAGGGCCAGGTAAGTAACTACTTCCAGCTTATGAGCTGTCCACGGTCTCTGCCGCAGCTACGAGCAATAAGGAACACAATAAGGGCCTGGCTGTGCGCCAGTAAGCTTCCTGATGAAAACAGGTAGCAGCCCGGATTTGACCCAGAAGCCTTCATTTGCCAACCTCCTGTTCAGCAGGGCCACCACTGGCAGATACTCAGGCTGGGCTCCCACGGGACGTTGCCCAAGGGAGCCAGTGGCACCTGAAATCTAGCCCAGGCTCTGCTTCTCCCCACCTCCTACCACAAGGGGCACTTGTAATTCGCACAATGGAACTGCCTGCTTCTAGGCTGCATCCAGAGGAGCACCTTCCCTGACGTGTTAGCTAGGACTCTGCAGAGAAACAGAACTGAGAGAATGTCTATAAGCAGAAAGAGATGTATTAGAAGGAATTGGCCCACACGATTATAGAGGAGGGCAAATCCCAGGATCTGCAACGTGAGGCAGTGAGCTAGAGACCTAGGACGGCTGGTGCATAGTTCCCATCCAAGTCCAAAAGCCAGGAGAGCTGATGTTTCCATTCCAGTCTAAAGGCTTGAGACCTAGGAGGAGCCAATATTTTGTTTTGAGTTTGAAAGGAGGAAAAATTCCCTCTGACTCACAGAGGTGTCAGTCTTTCTGTTTATCAGGCCTTCGACTGATTGGATGAAGCCCACCTACCCTGGGGAAGGCAAGCTGCTTTGCTCAGTTTACTGAGTCAAGTGTTAATCTCAACCAGAAACATCCTCCCAGGTCCTCCCAGAACAATGTCCCTCCACATTTCTAAGCCCTTCATGGCCTAGTCAAGTTGACCCATAAAATTAACCCTCATACCTAATTAGCAAAGAAGATGCCAAAGGCACTAACCGTGGTGCTGCGCACTTGCATTCTTCAGTGGCTTTATTTTCAAAAGCAGCATCTTACTGCATCTGTTTTAGTATCCATATCGCTCTTCTTAGACACAAATACTGTCCAAACAGCAAATGAGTGGGTGCCATGGTTAGAACCATTTGACTGCAAAGAGTGGAAACCCATTCATTCCCTCACCTTGAGGGAGGGTCTAAAGAGAATGGAGGGACAGAAGATTACACACAGCAGGCTCTGCGCATTGGAAGAAGTGATTGATTAGTCCCTCTCGTAGAACCACACATGGTCCCCCTTTCCTTGCCTCTATTTCTTCATTTTCTCACCCATTTCTTCCTTTCTTTTTTATCTGTTTATTTGAAAGAGAACAGAGTGAGGGAGACAGAACGACCAGGGCGGAGGGGCAGAGGGAGAAGCAGGCCCCCCGCTGAGCAGGGAGCACGATGCGAGGTTCCATCCCTGGATCCTGAGATCATGACCTGAACCGAAGGCAGACGCCTAACCGACTGAGCCACCCAGGTGCCCTTTCTCACCCATTTCTGTGTACACATCATCTGCCCCAGCCCTGACTCCATGGTTCCTTTCATTTTAGGCGTTTGCATCTCACTTCCAACCATCCAACTGATCTATTGCCTGTTGTCCCAACCCCAGATTGGAGGGAGAGGGACCTCATTCTCCTGGATTGGGATTAGGGTCAACCTTTGATCTAGTGGACTTACTGAAATGAACAGAGTCACATGCTTCAAACATGGCTTCCGTGGCCCCCACCTCAGGCCTGGAAGGAGATGATGTGAGCAATCCTTTGGAGGAGCTGGAGACTGGGCAGGTACCCCAGGCAAGGGGAACTCTGAAGAAGGTGATTCATTTGGTTAGGGAGTGCTATGATCTGAATAGTTGTCTCTCCCCCTGCCCCCCAGATTCATATGATGACTCCTTAGGAGGTTGGGCCTTTGGGAGATGATTAGGTCAGGAAAGTGGATTCCCTCATCAATGGGACTAGCCTAGCTCTCTTGCCCCTTCTGCCATGTGAGGTCATAGTGAATGACCTCAATGGCCACCAGTGAACCAGGAACTGAGCTCTTACTTGACACCAAATCTGCTAGCACCTCGATCCTGGACTTCCCAGCCTCCAGAATTGTGCAAAAGAAATGTCTGTTGTTTATAAGCTGCCCAGTTTGTGGTATTTTGTTACAGCAGCCTGAATGGACTGAGACAGGGATCTCATTTGGGGGTATTGCCAAAACCATGGTCCACTTAAAAAGTTTGTTCTCGTTCAAAAATTATGTTCCAGGCCACCAATCTCTATCTTAGAATAGTAGACTTTTTAAAGTAGGAGAAAAGAAGGCAGGATTTTTTTAATTTTAACGCCAGGATTCTTTTCTCAAATAAGCTATCTTGTACGGAACTCCAGTACACGCAACTGAGAAGGGAGAGAGCGAGACCTCTGGTACAATTGGAAAAGGAAGACTAACAGCTCCTCACTGCTCATTTCCCTCCCTGGCCTCCTGTCTGCCCCAGGGCGGCTGCTAACCCTCCTCCAGGAAAGCAGTGTGGAAGCTGCTGATGCCACTCTGCACAAAGAAATGAAATAATTTGGGTCAATAACATGTTCTCCCAGCCTCTAGTTGTAGAAAACACCTTTTCCTTTCAAACTCCCCCTCTGTAAACTTCTTTTTTTGCACATATATTTGGAATATTTTATGGAGATTAATATATAATTGTAAGGCTTAATATTGGCATTTGACACACGGTCAGATCTAAGCAGCCGCTGAGGAGGGAGTTAATAAAAATAACTGCGTGAGGGCACCTGGGTGGCTCAGTGGGTTAAAGCCTCTGCCTTCTGCTCGGGTCATGATCTCAGGGTCCTGGGATCGAGTCCCGCATCGGGCTCTCTGCTCAGCAGGGAGCCTGCTTCCTCCTCTCTCTCTCTGCCTGCCTCCCTGCCTACTTGTGATCTCTGTCTGTCAAACAAATAAATAAAATCTTAAAAAGAAAAAAAACTGTCCAAGAGGATGATAGCTCCGCTTGTGATGAGCAGAGCATAACGTACGGAGAAGTCGAATTGCTGTGTGGTACCCCTAGTACCACACTAATAGAATATAATATATTGTATTACATTACTAATTTTGCTAATATTACTTACTAATATTTACTAATTCACTAATATTACTAATATAACACTATGCATCAACTGTACTCAAAAAATAGTTAAAAATAAAAATAAAGACCTAAAAGTTTTCCTGAATGGTGGTCTGTTACACACTCAGTGGCAATGTGTGGGTTCTTGGGTTGCTGCATATTCTTGTCAATGCTTGATACTATCAGCCTTTTTGATTTTAGCCATTTTAATGAGTATAGTAGTAGCTCATTATAGTCTTAATTTATATTTCCCTATAACTAAGGCTGTTGATGGCCTTTTCACTTTTATTTATTGGCCATGTATCTGTCTTTTGTGAAATTCCTGTCCAATTTCTTGGTCTTTTAAAAAACTGTGTTGTCTTTTTATTGTTAAACTGTGGGGATCCTGGATACAAGTTCTTTGTCAGATACATATCTGGCAAATATTTTCTCCCAATCTGTGGTGTGCTATTTTATTGAGGGTGTCTTTTGGTGAGCAGTTTTAAATTCTGAAGTTCGGTTTACATTTTTTTTTTTTTTTTGCTTTTATGGTGATTGCTTTCTGGGTTTTAAGAAATCTTACCTCTCCCAAACTCACAAAGATATTCTCTTATATTTTCTTCTAGAAGATTTGTTGTGTTAACTTATACATTTATGTCTATAGTCCATCCTGAATTAATTTTTAGGTATGAGATGAGGTATAAATCTTTTTCCATTTGGATATCCAGTCATTCCAGCACCATCTGTTAAAAAGACTTTCTTTTTTCCATTGAAAAAGCTTTGTTGCCTTTGTTGAAATTGATTTGACCAATATTTGGGCTTTGCAGTTTTATTTTCTTGTTCTGTTTTGCTTTCCATCCACCTGTTTCTTTTTCTTTTTTTTTTTAAGGTTTTATTTCTCTGTTAGAAAGAGAGCGGAGAGAGCATGCGTGTGTGTGTGCACGAGTGGGGGGAGGGGCGAGGGAGAGGGAGGAACAGACTCCCTGCCCATCAGGGAGCCTAAAGTGGGACTGATCCCAGGATCCTGGGATCATGACCTGAGCAGAAGGCAGGCACTTACCCCACTGAGCCATGCAGGTGTCCCTCCTTATACCACTTTCATATCCTTGATTTCTGTAGTTTTCATACTAAATTTTGGAATCAAGTGTAGTAAGTCCTCCATTTCTAGAATGTTTTGTCTATTCTGGGTCCTTTTCTGTATAAATTTTAGAATCCGTTTATCAAGCCAATCACATCCTTCCCCTAGAAACAAGGGAATCCCTCATCCTTTTGTTACTGCATAGTCTGTCTCCAATAGCCCCTACTGGTTCACTCCCTTTGGAATGGAACCCCCTACATGGCCCAGCATGACAGGCAGTATCCTCCTCCCCCAGGCTGTGAGTATATATGACTAATAAATTGCCACCTATCTCATTTGTCTGGTGTCAGGCATTGTGTCTTTCAGCCCTCCTACCACTTAGGGCAGGGGATCTCTCCCTCACCGACTGGCTGAATAGGACCGTTTTACACAACAGTTTTACATTAGCATGCATAGCAATAACTTATTCCTTCAGATAGCTGCAAAGAATTTCCCAGTACAGATAAAAACCAATTTACTGACGCTATTCTCTACTGGTGGACATGAAGTTTCCACTCTCTGGTCTCAAGGCAATACTATAGTGAATTGTCTTGACCAAAGGTCATCTCACATCTAAAGGAGTGAATTCTAAGAAGTTGAAGTAGGGATCAAAGACTATGCATATTGAAATTTCTGATAAACATTGCCAAACTGCTGTCCATAGAATATTACTGATTTAGACTCCCACAGGCCATGTCTGAGAATCTAGCCCACGCAACTTTGTCAACCGAGGAGGTTAAACTTGCTGATCTTGACCAAGATCATGGGTGAAAAATGTCAAGTCTCTGTGCTTTAGTTACTTTCTCTGTATTAGAAGGGAGGGGGTCTTTTCATGTATTAAAGAGTCATTTGTAATTCTGGTCTTTTTCTCATTGTCTTGAGGAAGTTTCCCTATTTTAGTAAATAGGAGTTGAAAACTTGTCATTTATCATTTGACATAATTTATAGTAGGTTTTGCTATCCAGATTTTTACTTCATTTTACATTGTCAAGATTATCTTCTTTTGTGGATTCTGGTTTTGGGGTCACACACATAGAAGTCTTCTGACTCTGTAGTTGTATAAAGAAATTCTCTGGATATTTTTGTCTGGATTGTAATGGTTTAGTAATTATATTTAAATCTTTGATTCAGGGGCACCTGGGTGGCTCAGTGGGTTAAAGCCTCTGCCTTCAGCTCAGGTCGTGATCTCAGAGTCCTGGGTTCTAGCCCCACATCGGGCTCTCTGCTCAGCAGGGAGCCTGCTTCCCCATCTCTCTCTGTCTGCCTCTCTGCCTGCTTGTGATCTCTGTCTGTCAAATAAATAAAATCTTCAAAAAATAATAAATAAATATTTGATTCATCTAGAATCTATTCTGATGTAAGGTATAAGATAAAGATCCAAAACGTCTTTTTTTTAGTTGACTACCTATTTGAGTATAACTTATCTTTTCTCTACTAACATGCAATGTTACCTTTATTAGATAATAAGAGATTGCTTTTGGTATGTGATCTGTTCCATGGCTCTATTTCTTCATATAATAAAACAAGAGTGTTTATATATCTAAAATATATTTTAGGGACGCCTGGGTGGCTCAGAGGGTTAAGCCTCTGCCTTCGGCTCAGGTCAGGATCTCAGGGTCCTGGGATCGAGTCCCGCATCGGGTTCTCTGCTCAGCGGGAAGCCTGCTTCCCCATCCCCTCTCTCTGCCTGCCTCTCTACCTACTTGTGATCTCTCTCTGTGTCAAATAAATAAATAAAATCTTTAAAAAAATAATAAAATAAAATATATTTTAGTGTCTGTTATAATTTTCATTTTCTTTCTTTTTCTTATTCTTAATTTTGTTTTCCATATGAACTTTAGAATTGTCTTGTGTATGACTCCATAGAAAAATTCTGTTGTTATTGTTGTTGGGATTATTTGAAATTTTTTATACTAAATTAAAGACAATTGAATCTTTAAGATGTTGAGTTTTCCAGCCAAAAGATGTGGTATGCCTTTTATTTCTTTATTGGTCTGTATGTCTCTGAACAGTGTTTTAAAAGTTTAATTTAGGGCGCCTGGGTGGCTCAGTGGGTTAAGCCGCTGCCTTCGGCTCAGGTCATGATCTCAGGGTCCTGGGATTGAGTCCCGCATCGGGCTCTCTGCTCAGCAGGGAGCCTGCTTCCTCCCCTCTCTCTCTGCCTGCCTCTGCCTACTTGTGATCTCTCTCTGTCAAATAAATAAATAAAATCTTTAAAAAAAAAAAAGTTTAATTTATACAGATCTTGCACATTTCTCATACATTTATTTCTAGGTATTTATATAGTAGTCTTTACTTCCTCTGAGGATTTCTAACTAGTTATAATTTATAAATATTAAAGCCACTGACTTCTAGATATGAGCCTCCCCCAGCCATCTAATTGAATTTTTTAATATTTATAATCATTTTCCAGATATATAGTCATATCTCTAAATAATAATGATTTTAGTTCTTAATGCTGTTTTTATAGTTCTTATTTCTTTCTCCCATCTGTTTTGGTTTGGCCTTCAGAACAACACTACATAAAAGCTAAGGGTGCCTTTATCCTATTTTTATCTTTAACTTCTGCCGTTTTCTCACACCAGATATTAACCAAGCATCCTCGATATTCCAGACACCAGGATGTAGGAAATCCAGCTGTCATTCAAGACTCAACTCAAATCCACCTTCTTCCAAAGCCCTTTTTGATCAACTCAAGCAGAAATGATCTTTGTCTCCTCTAAACTTCCTGTTTTCCTCCCCTATGTCCCTTACTACTTTTTATCCTACTTTAGACTTACTTGTGTCTTTGTTATTTTAGTCCCCTAAAATTCCATATGCTCAGGGAAGGCAGGGTCTTTGACGAATCATCAAGTCATGCTTAGAATTCTGTCTTGCAAACAGTAGATGCTCAACACCGTGCTGCTTAGTTAATTCTTTTTTAAATTTTAATTGCATTTTATATATTATTTGTTTCAGGGGTACAGGTCTGTGATTCATCAGTCTTAACCCAACTCACAACAGTCACCATAGCACACACCCTCCCCAATGTCCATAACCCAGCCACCCCATCTCTCCCACCCCCCTCCACTCCAGCAGCCCTCAGTTTGCTTCCTGAGATTAAGAATCTCTTATGGTTTGTCTCCCTCTCTGGTTTCATCTTGTTTCATTCTTTCTTCCCTTCCCCTATGATCCTCTGTCTTGTTTCTCAAATTCCTCATATCAGTGAGATCAAATGATAATTGTCTTTCTCTGATTGACCTATTTCACTTAGCATAATATCCTCTAGTTCCATCCACATCGTTGCAAATGGCAAGATTTCATGTTTTTGATGGCTGCGTAATATTCCATTGTGTGCGTGTATGTGTGTGTGTGTGTGTGTGTGTGTACACATACACACACACACGCACACACACACATACACACACACATATATATATACATATACATATGCGTATGTGTATATGTATATATATATATATATATACCACATCTTCTTTATCCATTCATCTGTTAATGGACATCTAGGCTCTTCCCATAGTTCGGCTATTGTGGACATCACTGCTACTCATTAGACTGAAGATCTAATCCAATACACTTTAGGTAGACATCTGTTCAAATAAAATGCAGGATTCTCATCCAGAGCACTTAACCATGAGTAAGACATACATCCAGCTGACAAAATACACACTTACACACGTTCATATTCGGCACAAGCTAAACAGGGGTTACAACGTTTCCCTTGCAATTGTAAGAGAGGGAACAGAACAGAAGGGAACTAGCCACTTGTAGCCAGAGCTCTTGGAACATTTGGACGTGGGTCCGTTTTCTGAATCTAAACAAAATAGTACAAATCATCCAGTCACCTCATGTCTTTTAGGTTTATCCTCAGAATCTGTTCCTCTAAAGGCCTCTCTCAATAGGATAATAGAGTGAGTGACTGTGGCATCTGTGCTTGGTTGCTCTGTACTGTGCAGTTGGTTTTATCTGGTATGGAACGTTCTCTGGATTTTAAATTCCTGTTTTTAGCTTCTCCATATATTGTGTTCATGTCTCTATTTCCCTCACACCAGTGATTTGCCCACGCACCTTTTGCAAGTCTACATAAAAACCTTTCATGCAGAGCTGAAGCTGTTTTGGGGGGACCTGTCACCAGCCCCTGGCACCTCCCTACCCTCGTCCTCAGAGGCCTGAGTGAGGGCAAGCCCAGGGAAGTGGCTGTGGGAACCCAAATTTCCTGACTCCTCAGGTTATAACCCATAAGAGGAAGGAAGTGTATCTCGTCTAAAAACCTGAGAGTAGGCCCCAAAACCCCGCCTGTGGCTAGCACATATCTAGTTCATCGATGTCTGCTCCATGAAAGACTGACTGAATGGATAAGTGACTGAGTGAACATGCTTGAGTCTCCAGAGGAGTTAGACCGTGGACTGACACTCACTAGATGCTTTTCTGGTTCTTCAGTATGGTTGAAGCCAGCAGCTGTATGTTCGCACTTGGTTTAGAGAAGTTCCTATACGCTGGTCCTCATGTGGTATTGTGAAGCTTAGGTTGCTTACCTGATAAAGGCAATTTTATGATTAATTCATGCATTTCAAAGAACACATGCCTGGAAAGCAACAGCAAGTCCTCTTAAGCTCTGTGCTCTGTTGAAGAGGTTATTTCTTTCAAGCTCCGGGAAAAGCACTGGTCATAGAGACAACATGCCTGGTCTGCCAAGTCTCTGGTCGTAGGCTGTGGAGGAGAGTGCCCACAGCTCCTGGCCACCTGCATCATCACTTCTGCAGCTGGCCAAATTGTATTACCAGGATTTCATTCAAAGAATGGCTCTGTGATTGGAGACATATCCTGGGTCCTGTGACGGGTAGTTGGTCCCAACCTTTCTTCTAAGGACTATCTTCATTTCTTTCTCCCCTCCCACCATTGGTAGAAACTGAGTTTTATGGGTGCACGGTGCCTGTGAGGGCTCTTTCAGAAGACAGTTTCTCTCCTGCCTCTGCCTCCCATCCTACCCTCTCTGCCAGCTCTTCCTGGCATGGCAGTCATGCATTATTGATGACCTTTGGCCCCTTCTCCACCCCAGTGTTCCCAAAGCCCTTGTGCACCGCTGAGTGGAGACAGGTGCAAGGCCTTGTGGGGGGCCAGGACTGCTGCTCCAAGGCTGCTGGGGCTCCTTTCTCTTCCTGGCCGCTGGAGCAGACCCCTGGCACCCAAGGTAGGACTGCGGCCAGGATCCAGTCAGTATTAGGGAGGGTTTGTTTCTCTCCTCTGTTCCCAAGGAAGTAAAAGGTTAAGCCTTTCATTTTAAAAGACTCCCTGGGTATAAAGTACTGACCTTTGTCTTTCTGGAATGGGCTGATTCCTAGGTTCTTAACCTTTACTCCAATACATCAACTGCCTATTCCTTATAGTGGTTTCCTTTGCTTCCCATTTGGTCAGGACTGAGGAGGCTAGTGTGGGTCATTAGCTTAGTTATTAGGGACAAGCGCTGCAGGAAAGGAAACATTGTCTATGTCATGCCACCTCCCGCCCCATCTTATTCAACCAAGATTTGACAAGATACACCTGGGTGACTAATTTCCACAGAGTGCCCTTTCTGAAGATTCTCTGCCTGAGGCTTCTGCAGGGGAGTCTGGAGCCACCCTACTGGGACGTCTCTGTCTTCATATTTGTATGCATAATTTACATACATTGCACTCCATCCACACATCTATAGCCAACCTTTCCTGAGGCTTCCCATGACACAGGCTGTACTGCTTCAGAGAATATTAGCAAGCCAGGTCTTTCCGGGGACTCATATGACTTTGCCTTCTTCCACGACAGTCAGATTTCATATTTGAGCCTTCAGAATTCACAGGGACCAGGGGAATGTCGGCCAAGGACAATCAGATGTCTACTTGCCAGTTCTAGAAAGTTAAACCAAGTATTCTTCTTGAGAGAATTAAAAAAAAAAAAAATGGACTCTGCTATGTCCCAGGTACCAGGCAACCCTGTCTCAGAATTATTCTAGAAAGTAAGGGAGTGATTCATGTGATCACTCTGGCTAAGGAGTGAGGAGAGAAGGGGAGATCATCTTTTGAGTCCTAAACTCCTATAAGGGACAAGGCACCTAAATAAGGCTTTTTGAGCCTTGCTCAGAATTGTGTTACAAAATGAATGGTCCTTTGCTCCACAAAATATTTTAATGAAAGCCAAACAGAGATTAAGAGCCTCATGTACTATTGGTCCTGCCTAGTTCACATCTTCAAATGCCTTTAATAATCTCCATTATGTGGCTATGCGATTTTTATCACACAACCTCAGACTCTTACAATTTTTAAATAATTCACCACCAAGAACCAGAGTCAGAACTAAATGCTAATAAGATTTGCTCTAGAAGACTAGCATGGTAAGATCATTAATGTTTAATGCACTCACATCAAAGTGGGATAATCCTGCTACTGAAGGTCAAGAAAGCCTTTTTAAAAAAAATAAATAGGAGAGAAAACATTGTAGATGTTCTTTTTTTTTTTCTTCTACCCAAATGAATCTAGCATAAACTTATTACAGCCAAACCTGGCATAGACATTTCCCGGTGATCTGGCAATTCCCCTTGTACGGTTCGTGTGGTCTGTCTCTTTCCTCTTCCTCTTCATTTCTAATGATGATGATGAAAAGCATCTCTGGGATATACCAGTTCTTCCAAGCGCTCTGTCATTGTCCCTCCAAAAGACCGCTGTTGGGTTTTATGATAATCATTGATATACACAGCCCATTTGCATACAGAATTGTGGTTTGGTTTCAGAGCCATTGTCATAGAAGTTTCACTTCTGATCGAAAAGGAAGAATGACCTTCAGCAATGCAGTAGGAAATTGCAGAGTTGTGCTCCCAGTTCCCTTGCTAAATCAAAAGATTATAAGAGTCAAGATAAATTTCTTCACTTTCTTTAGGCTGTATTCTGAAGAGGCCCCAGCAGAAATCTCCAGCCCTAGGATTTCTGGTAATTGAAAAAAGAAGGAACTGTTCTTGGATACCGAGTGATGCCCATAAAGGGAAGGGAGGATAGTCTGAAGTTTCGGGTTCCGTTGGCCTGTGCTGTTCAAGGATGGCCCCTACGGAGTTTCTGAAGGGGTTGTCCACACTAGTGTTCATTACTAAGCTTCTGCATAAGCTTGTAGAGTTGTTTAGTTGCCTGGTGGGGGGCTTTGGGGCTTTTTGTTGTTGTTGTTTTTGTTTATTTGTTTGTTTTGGTACCCAATCTCAATTTTACCTGGCAAATTGTTCGATAGCTTTGAGATCAAGGCACCCATTGAAAACTCGGGAATAAGTTTCTATATGGTTCTACCATCACTTACTATTTTGCCAAGAACCATTACAAAAGAAAGCTACGAAGAGGCCAGTGAACTTTTTGTGGGTTTTGTGTGATTTCTTTTATTCCTGCCTTTTCAGCTTACTGTGTTTTAGTGGGAGAAGAATCCATCGGAGATGAGAGGGGCAGGTTCCAGTATTCCCTCTGTCCACCAACAATGTCTTTCTTCATGCAAAGGTCTGAGTCTTCCCAGGAATTGGTTTCTTTATTTGTCAAATGTTGCTAATAATACTTGCTCCAGCCATCCTATGGTGGTAAGGGTAAAGTGAAATCGCAGATGGGAAAGTGTTTGCAAAATTCTAAAACGTTTAGATAGTGTTTCCTCATGTGTCAAGGGAGTAATGAATTACACCTCTGCTGCAAAAAGGCACTTAGGATCGAATGTCAAGGGCTTAGCAGAGACCATGACACATAAAGAGCACCCTACAGATGGCAGCTAGAGGACCAAGTAGCAGGGGTGTTACCCCCAAATCACTTTGATAACCCTTCTCCCATATGAAGCAAAGGAACCTACCTAGCCTCAAAGGTCACTTCAGTGCTACTGTTTTCTGGCTTTGGAGACTCTGCTCTTCTGGAAGCTCACATTCCTGCTTCCCAGGCACTTGCAGAGTTTAGCTGCTCTTTGGAAGGGGATGAGGCATCAACAAGGAATGATCTTGGAGCTGGAATGACCTTAGAGCTGCAGCAACTTGAGTTAGAATTCTACCTGTGCTTCTGGCTTGCTGGGTGTGATCTGTGCTTCTCTTTCTTAATCTGGGGGACGGCATTATACTGTCTCCCTCCCAGGGAAGTTACAGATTAAAATGGCACGATGCCATAGTCAGGAGATACCACTTTTCTTGCAGGGTGAAGTACAAAATGAAAATTCAGGGTTCCTTGTTCAAACATTATTAAGAATGTCAAGATGGCAACAGCAGAACCTTAAAACCAGCATGAGCCCCTTCCAAGGTCAAGGTCTTGGGCCAATGTGCAGGGCACACCATGAAGCCAGGGGCAGCCGCAGCTCCTGGCACAGTGGCAGCCTGCCACCTGGTAGGTACTCAGTAAAGACTGGTTGCTTCTCTTGCTTTAACTCTTTCTTATTCTCTCTTCTTTCCTTTACAGTTTAGTTTATATCCCTCTGTCCCTAGTTTATATCTACTGCAGCTTCCCTTACAAGTCTCTTAGGAGGAGGTTCCCTCTGATGATTGAACTGCTTCTTCCCTTTTGCCCTGAAATCAGGGAGCCAGGTGGTAAGATCAAGAGAAGACAGTTTATCTCCAGAACGCTCCCAAATCTGTATCTGTATTTCCCCAGCTCCTTCAAAGACAGTCCAAGCAAACGAGGAACTAACAGCATCATGATGCAGAACATGGGGCTCTTAACTCTGGAGAACACACTGTGGGTTGCTGGAGGGGCAGTGGGTGCGGGAGGGGCTAGATGGGTGATGGGCACTAAGGGGGGGCCCTTGTTGTGGCAAGCCTTGTAACATACATTGCACTGTATGTTAACTAAAATTCAAATAAAAATGAAACAGACAACAGCAACAACAACAACAACAAAAACAAAGGAGCTAGACTATATGTATATGGGACAGGGGAAGGGAGGAAGGATGGAGAAGGCAAACTAAGGCAAGGAAAAAAGAACACAGAAAAATGATGGTATTAGAAGGAGCTAAAAGCCTGAACTTCCCAAGGCATTTCATTTGGCTACATCCAATCCCAAGTGAGGCTGGTTATATAATTGCCTTTGATACTTTCTTCCTCAATTCTCAGCCATTCCCATGAAGTCAAAACAAACAAACATTTTCTGAGATCTTGGCTCTTTTGTCACTGAACTTTGTAATTAACAGAGTATTTTCTTATGCATTACTTTACAAAATTCACCATACCTATGAGTTTGGGTATGCTACTTATATCTTCACGTTATAGAGGAGGAGATAAAGTAACTTTCCGTAGCTACCGTGTCTGTTGGGAATGTTTGTCTCCAAGTAGCAGAAAACCTGAATTACTGTGTCTGTATCTGGGGAGGAGAGGTCCTCCTAAAAAGAGGCTTGGAGGCAAACCCTTGCCTCAGGTGTTGGGCAGCACACAGACATCATGGTTCTTCTCTGCTCTTCTCTTGACCTTTCTTTCAAGGTCACAAGATGGCTGCTTTGGCTCTTGGTGTCACGGCACAAACATGGTCAAAGAAAGAAATGTAAGAAGGAGCAATATCAGCCATACTGGTGTCTTTTCTCGTGAAACGTTAAACTTTCTTGGGCATCCCCTGGCTTGCAGACTTTACTCACGTCTCATTGGCCAGAACCATGTCCCGTGGAAGTCTTGGCTGCATAAAAAGCCTGAGAGAGTGTTTAGCTTTTCCAGCCTTTACACTGATGGTGAGAGAGAAGGGTGTTGAGACACCTCTTGGGTGAAGCACACAACAGCGTAGGCCATAGTGACACAGATAACAAGTGTCAGCAACAGGGACTGAACTCAAATCCTCCATTCCTGAGTTTTGTGATTTTCCCACTGCCACATTGCTCTTCCTTTGAAAATGTATTCAGCACCATCCAGCTTGGCCACTTCCTGCTGAGATAAGCAGACAGAAGTCACTCCCTCCACACTATGGAAATTGAAAACAGGGAATACATTTACTGTGCCTTGCCTTAGGGCTCTTCAGAGAACCTCTTCCAAATTATGTAAAAGTGAGAGATAGATGGTTTATAGAGAATTTTTTCCTTACGTGAGAAATTCTGTGCATTCGAAGTTTCATGAAAACTAGTTGTAGTATATTTGGAAGACATAACAGAAATTGTGCGAAACATTACTTTAGGCTCTATGCCCTGGAATTTCCAGGCTTCAGCTGCCCTTCCTCCCACCATGCTTCAAATCACAACTAACTTGTTTTTTGGTAGAAACTATTTACATATGAAGATGATATTTAGATGCCCTTAGTAAATTGTTAAACTCACTTTCCTAAACAAGACCAGAGTCATAAACATAAATATCAGCTTGAAAGATGAGAAACAAGAGCCAAGATGGAATTTCTCCACTGACATCACCACATGCAGTTCCCACAGCAGAAAAGCTGAGCTGAGTGATTCAGTCCAAGGTAGAGAAATAACAGAATCTGGAGATGTAAATATGTTTCTGTTGGAGATATTTGGAATAGCATTATCATCAGCTTCTTCCTTTTAGCTGGGGAATGTTGTTTGAGGGATTTTTGTTGTGTTTTCTTTAAATGCTCCCAGCAGTAAATTGGAAATATAGCACCTGCTAGATGTTTAGCTATAGTTGAAGCATTGAATAAATCATGAAATCTGTGTAGGGTGAACTGAGTAATAGCCGCCCTGGAGAGAACTGTAATTCAATGCTGACAAAATAAATCACCTTGTGTTTTCCAGAGAATCTTTTTCTTTTAGCAAGAGTGTTTGATAACTCCCAAGTTAATTAAGAGTTTTGACAGATTGGAATGTTTTAAACCTAGGGGTAATGTTTAAGGACTACCATCTATGTGCTAGGTACCAGGTCAGGTAGTTTTATAAGCATTAGATCATTAAATTCTCACCCAGCCCTGTACAGTTCTTAGCCACATTTTTCCAGATGAACAATGAAGACTCTGAGAGGCATGTTCGTAACCCAAGACAGCAGCTAGGAAGGAGTCAAGTGCTTCTACTACTTATTTATAAAAGTAAGTTTTTCCCAGGAAGTGTGGCAGACCCAACAGATTGGCTCATTTAACCTTTTTTACAACTCCTTTTATCTTTTTTTAAAATTTAATTTAATTTTTTTCAGTGTTCCGAGATTCATTGTTTATGCACAACTCCTTCTCTCCTGTCTGCTTCTGCCACCGAGGCCAGAAGCCTCAAACTCTCAGCCTTCCTATGACTTGGCTTGGAGTAGCCAGTAGACATAATTCCAACGCCATGTAAGCAGAGTGCCCTGGGAGAAAGCAATTCTTCTTCCGATTAGGTAAAGATTCTTTCAGCCACTCCTGACCATGAGAAGGAAAGTCGCACAGTTAAGGTTGGTGTAGCAGGGTGTCCAGTTCCTTGATGATATTGAGCAGCTGCACTAGCCCTAGGCTGCCTGACACAAGGTTCCTTGTTAAGAAGAATAATCTTCTTACGGTATTCAAGAGGCCATTTATTGGTGTTCTGTCCCCCTGCTTGCCTCCTCATCCCCACAGCCAGATTGGTACGCCTGCTTCCTCCAAGTGGCCCCTTGGTGGCTCTGTGTATACAAGTTCTTTCCAAGACATTGATAATTGAGAACTGTAATTACACACACACACACACACACACACACACAAAACGTTGCTCTAAGAATTAGAATTCAATCCCATTAAAATGACAGTATTCGTTAGATGACTGATGACTGATGCTGATTAGAGCAACAGACGTAAAAACACTTATTGATTGTGTAATCTTGAGCTAGTTAGTTGGGCTTGCTCAGTTGCCTCTTGAATGATTGGGGCTAATAATAGCTCTACCTCATAGAGATTTGGGGGACATTTGACACTGGATTGGGTACATAATAAGCACTCAGTAGGTGGTATTACTGTTACTACTACTAGTACTACTACAATTACTCAAGACTTGCAGATTGAGGGAACATTTGTGGGGGGAAAAAAACACAACGAAAGCAAAACTGTTCTAATTCTCTCCATCTCTCTCTCTCCGGATTCATGTTATGGTTCCTTTTTAAATTAATCTAACATTACTATCCTTCCAGAATTAAATCAATTATTTCTAAAAGGTCAATGATTTCTCATCCTAGAGAAGCTTCTTTGGGACTTTCTGAATGGTGATAATGTGTATGCTTGCCCCTTCTCTGTATTTCCATTGTCAAAGGCCATAGCTACTTTACCTAATTATCCCAGCCAACTGCTTCCCGACATATCTAGGGCCTCAAGGCTCAATACTTGATTTGGTTTCTTTTGAGTCCAGTGATGGGTGCTGTGATGATTTGTAAAACAACTATTCTAAATGCTAACCTGGAAAGAAGACCTATATGATTCTACTGTAAACTTTGCAGTAACAAAACAGTATGGTAATACTTTAAATTTCAAGATGTTATTAGAAAGAAAGCTCTTCCCATCTTCTTATTCAAAATCATAAGACAGAAAAACAAGATGGGGCACCTGGGTGGCTCAGTTGGTTAAGCATCTGCCCTTAGCTCAGGTCATGATCTCAGGGTCCTGGGACCAAATCCCATATTGGGCTCCCTACTCAGCAGGGAGTCTGCTTCTCCCTCTCCTTTGGCCTGTCTACCCAGTTTGTGTTCTCTCTCTCTCTCTCTCTATCTGTCTGTGCCTCACGTATTTATTTAAATAAATAAAATCTTTGAAAGAAAGAAAGAAAGACAAGAGTGAAAAGCTTATATTCCTTTTCAAAAAAGCTGGGAGATTCTGTATCCATAAAACACAATATATGACATAGGGCTGGCCAAATGCAGTGGAACAGAAATTCAGGAAAAGCTAAGAGATGACTGAGACCAGTTTGTGGCTTTTGACAAACTGAGGTGAAAATACATCCCCAAAATTGGCAGTCCAAAGTAGACATACCCCAAATAATTAAAATGAGCAACTCTTTGGCAGATGGCAAGAGTATTAACAAACCTGGAAGCACAAGCATTTTTAGACTCTACCTGACACCAGTGGTAGCCAATGAAGCTGAAAAGGGAAATGCACAGTTATGCTCTGTATAGAGCAAACAGTCTGTTGGTAAGGCATTGCTGCACCCTGTTGGCTAAGAAGAAGCGATGGCAAAAATAACTCATAAACACACAAGCATTTGTAATAAGATTTAATAGTGAACCAAGGCAAATTTTTACCAACTCACAACATTCTGCCTCCTACCCCACATAAACTTTTTCCAAATATATGGATCAAAAAGAATTCTCTACATTCAATGAAGAGTGACAGTAAAAAAAAAAAAAAAAAAACCAACACAAGATGCTGTAACATCCTACATGCTAATACAAAGACACTGCAGTAGCAAAAGTGAAAAAGAAGGGGAAAAGAAATGATAGATACAGAATGCTCTGTAGTGATTCTACAGCCAGATGAAAAAATAAGGTAACCATAAAAATTTAAAGAAACCACCAAAGAGCTCGAAACAGAGATGATGTGGTCTGGGATGATACAGTGAAATGAGAGGAAAAGAAACATAAATGCTATAGCTCACCAAAGAGGTGAAGATGAATTTAAAGCAACAGAAAGTAAAATAGACACTATTGAAAATAGGATAGGGGATCTGAAGGATAGTGTTTTTAAAGCAATAAATAAATAAATAAATAAATAAATAAAATGGAAATAACAGATTAAAAGGAGATTAGAGATGAAATGGTAGATTTGGGTGACACAGAAGACTCCATAGATACCTAGTGAAATATCTCTGAGGAGAAGAACTAAACAAATAGAACACAGAAAAAAATAAAAGGTGACTTGAATTTGTAGATTGAAAGGATCTACCATGTTCCAGAGAAATTTGCTAAAGAGCCATCCACACTGCTATATTTTAGATTTAGGAGTATTAAAAAACTATATTTTAGATTTAGGAGTATTAAAAAACTTTAGAGATGAGAAATAATCATTTAATCAACCCAGTAGAAATATCAAGTATCCTATAAAAAATCACAGATTTTTAAAAGTCAGTTTAGCTGAAGGGTTACTCACAGAAACATCAAAAGATAACAGAGATAATGCCTATGAAGCTCTCAATGAAAGGGGAAAAAATAGTGTGTGGCCTAATAAGAATTTTATGCACAGCCAAACTGTCATTAAAAATAAAGGCAATCAGGGTGCCTGGGTGGCTTGGTGGGTTAAGGCCTCTGCCTTTGGCTCAGGTCATGATCCCCGGGTCCTGGGATCAAGCCCCACATCGGGCTCTCTGCTCAGCAGGGAGCCTGCAATCCCCCCCCCCCCGGCTGCCTCTGCCTACATGTGATCTCTGTCTGTCAAATAAATAAATAAAATCTTTAAATAAATAAATAAATAATAAAAATAAAGGCGATAGATAAAACTTGTCCAATATTTAAGAACCCAGAGTAGAGGGATGCCTGGGTGGCTCAGTTGGTTAAGCAGCTGCCTTCGGCTCAGGTCATGATCCCAGCATCCTGGGATCGAGTCCCACATCGGGCTCCTTGCTTGACAGGGAGCCTGCTTCTCCCTCTGCCTCTGCCTGCCTCTCTGCCTGTGCTCGCTCTCTCTCTCTCTCTAACTAATAAATAAATAAAATCTTTAAGAAAAAAAAAAAAAGAACCCAGAGTAGATAGCTCCCATTGAGTCATGTTTTTAAAAACTATGAAAAGGAAACTGCTAAAGGAAAGACTTTAACTAAAAGATGAATGGAAAATTCCTGGCAAAAGAACTGGTGAACACTGAACCTGTTTAACATTTAGACTCAATCTAAAATAAATATGGAAATTTTATTTACAGAAAAAAGTATAAGCTCTGAATATATATAAATATTAGAACTAATGTAATATTAAGACTAGAGAGAGCAGAAGATGGTGTACATTTATTTTTTATCATTTTTAGCTGAAGATCAAATGCTCTCATTTAGATGTGATAAATCAAGGACTTGATTTATAAGTATAGTTAAATATACAAAAGTAAAAATTGTAAGAGTATCTGTGTACATTAGTTTTATGTGTATTACATATATAGTTTTAAATGAAATTCAGGTGATGGAAGGAAGAGAAAATGCAGAACAATTTTTATTATTCATAGTGAATGCTGTCAGTGTTTCAAGAAATAGAGGATTTAAATAATTAAAGTTTAGTTATAAAAGATCAGTGAAAGAATTACTCATAATCCAAACCTACCCAAACAGTACGAGGAATACTCACAAAAACAAAGAAGATATAGATTGTAGAGTATAATATTTTTTAAAAAATAAAGCAAAAGAAACTTAAAACATGACTGTCATAGCAATAAATATAAGTGATCTAAACTCACATATTAGAAGGAAATGATTCTAAAACTGAGTAATAAAGTAAAACTTAACCATATGCTATATACCATACATATCTAAAGCCAAGTGACTCAAAAACTTGAAAATAGAAGGATTAACAAAGGAATAACATCAAATGCCAACAAAAAGAAAAGCAGAGGCCATTATCTTAAGTATAAAACAAGATCGAATTTAGAGCAAAAAGCATTAAGCAAGGAAAATAAAGATCCTTTGAATGATGAAGGGTGGCTTCCACAATGACCTAATAGAGTTTTTAAAAGATTTTATTTATTCATTTGAGAGAGAAAGCCAGAGAGAGCACAAGCAGGGGGAGAAGCAGAGGGAGAGGGAGAAGCAGGCTCCCTGCTGAGCAGGGAGCCCAACATGGGCTCCATCCCAGGACCTGGAGAGCATGACCTGAGCAGAAGGCAGATGCTTAACCATTTGAGCTACCCAGGCACCCCCAAATTGATCTAACAGTTATAGGTGTCTCTGTACAGTACCAACTAAGTTAGTATGAAAAGCCATCAAGCAAGAACTACAGAAAATACAAGGAAAAATAGAAACACGTTAGTTATAGGAGGCATAACAGATAAAGTGGATCAGAGAATGTAATGATATAGATGGCCTAAATAACATAATTAGTGAAGTTATATATATCAAACTCTTTCCCTAAAAACTGAGAGTAGATTTTTTTTTTTTAGGTGTCCCAAAACTGACTGTACTTTGAAGCACACAGAAAACCTAAATAAATTTTCCAAATAAGAAGCGGTACAGAGGGGCACCTAAGTGGCTCAGTGGGTTGTGCACCTGCCTTCAGCTAGGGTCATGGTCTCGGGGTCCTGAGATCAAGCCCCGAGTCCGGCTCTCTGCTCGGCAGGGAGCCTGCTTTCCCCTCTCTCTGCCTGCCTCTCTATCTACTTGTGATCTCTCTCTCTGTCAAATAAATAAATAAAATCTTTTTTAAAAAAAGTAGTACAGATATTATCCTTTAATCACTATGAGTCAAAAGAATCAATTTGAAATTACATGATATTTAGGGGCATCTGGGTGGCTCAGTGGGTTAAGCTTCTTCTGCCTTTGGCTCAGGTCATGATTCAGGGTCCTGGGATCAAGCCCCACATCAGGCTCTCTGCTCAGTGGGGAGCCTGCTTCCCCTGCTCTCTGAAATTACATAATATTTAAAATGACTAATAATAGATTATGTATTTACCCAAAGACAATAAAAACACTAATTTGAAAAGATATATGTACCCCTATGTTTACAGCAACATTATTTATAGTAGCCAAGGTATGAAAGCAGCCTAAGTGTCTATTGATAGATGAATGTGTAAAGATCAGGTATATATATAGCTACAGTGGAATATTACTCAGCCATTAAAAAAGAATGAGCTTTTTGCTATTTGCAACAGCATGGATGATGGATGGACTATGCTAAATGAAATAAGTCAAAAAGAGATAAATATATGAATGTACTTATATGTGAAATCTAAAAAACAAAACAAAAGAAAAAAACTTAAAAAAAATAAAGCAGAAACAGACCCATAAATACAAAGAACAAACTGATGAGGGTGGGGGGAGATGCATAAAATAGGTGATGGGGAGTGGGAGGTACAGGCTCCCAGTTATGGAATGAATAATTCACATGGATGAAAGTTACAACACAGGGAACATAGTCAGTAGTATTGTAATAGCGTTGTATGATGACAGATGGTAGCTACAATTCTAGTAAGCATAGCATAGTGGATAGGCTTGTCAAATCACAATGCTGGGGATGCCTGGGTGGCTCAGTCAGTTAAGTGTCTGCCTTCCACTCAGGTCATGATCCCAGGGTCCTGGGATCGAGTCCTATATGGGGCCCCTTGCTCAGCGGGGAGCCTGCTTCTCCCACTGCGTGCAGCTGCCCCTGCTTGCACACACTCTCTATCACTCTCTGATGAATAAATAAAATCTTTTTTAAAAAACCACAATTCGGGCGCCTGGGTGGCTCAGTGGGTTAAGCCTCTGCATTCAGCTCAGGTCATGATCTCAGGGTCCTGGGATTGAGCCCCGCATAGGGCTCTCTGCTCAGCGGGGAGCCTGTTTCCCCCTCTCTTTCTCTGCCTGCCTCTCTGCCTACTTGTGATCTCTGTCTATCAAATGGATAAATAAAAATCTTAAAAAAAAAAAACCCACAATGCTGTATACCTGAAACTAACGTAAACATTGTGTGTCAGTTATATTCCAATTAAAGAAAAAGGACTAGATAGTGGTTATAACCACATTGCATATCCTCTGGGATATGCTAAAGCAGCTGCTCAAAGAAAAATTCATAGATGGAAGTACTTAAATTACTGAACAAAAAGATTGGGAAATGAATGCATTGTCTTATATTCATGAAGCTAAAAATAAAAAAAAATTAAGCTAAGAGAATATAAGAAAGATAGTAATGTTGATAAATTCAGAAAACAATAATGTAGTAAAAAGAAAAAAAAAACAAATAAACTGGTTGGTTTATTTTTTTTTTTTAAGATTTTATTTATTTATTTGACAGACAGAGATCCCAAGTAGGCAGAGAGACAGGCAGAGAGAGAGGAGGAAGCAGGCTCCCCGAGGAGCAGAGAGCCTGATGCGGGGCTCGATCCCAGGACCCTGGGATCATGACCCGAGCCGAAGGCAGAGGCTTTAACCCACTGAGCCACCCGGGCGCCCCTAAACTGGTTGATTTATTAACCAACAAATAAATGGGTTCTTTAGGGGAAAAAAACAATCATTAGAAACTAACCAAGATGGATGCAAGTAAATCATCTACTAGGAAAATGTAAATACCAACCATGGCCCCAATAGGGAAAAAAAAAAAACTAAACGAATTAACATAGAAAAAAACAGAAAACATGGACCAAAAACAACAACAACAACAATAACAACAACAAAACAAACAAAAAAACCTCTCCAAGGAAATGACTAGGCCCAGAATGTTTCACAGATTACTTCTACCAAACCTCTAAGGAAATAGGCCTAAAATTAAAACTCTTTCAGAGCACATATTAAAAAAAAGACTTACAAATTCCTTTTACTAAAGCTCGCTACATCAACCACAACCTGATAAAAAGAGTACAAAAAAACAAAATAAAAACCAATATTGCTTATTAATATGAATGCAATAAATCCTAATTAAAATATTACCCAGAAAATCCAAGTACTCACAAAGACAGAATTCACTACAACCAATTAGATTTATTCTTTTAAGGTATAAGAATGTTTCAAAATCCAGAACCATGTTAATTTAATTTGTATAATATGTCAAAATTAGGAATCATTTTTTATCATCACTACAGAAAACTGAAGAGTCATTTGATAAAATTTATGGTTCATTCTTGATGAAAAACTCATAATAAAATACTTCATCACATACACACACACACACACACACACACACACACACTCACACTCACACACACACACACACACACACAAACTCATACACATACTTAATTACATCTGTTCCCCAGAGCTACTAATATACTTACTGGAGAAAGAATAGAAACAATTCCATTAATGTCAGCTACAAGAAAGTACACCTTAATCAACCATATATGTTAACATTACTCCAGAGATCCTAGCCAGCCCAAGTAGAAGAGAAAAAGAAATAATCACAGATATTAGAACCAGTAATCAGTTTAAATTTTTGTGATACGCAGGTTATATTAATATAGTTTGTAAAACACAAATTCAATGGGAATAGATAGATATACAGACATAGATATGTAAATAATAGATTGGTAGATAGATAAAGAGATACACGGTACCATACCTGAATAGCCAGGAAGCTCAATGGAAGTGTTTAGAAGTACACTAGACTACATATGATAAATCCAGTGTTATATGTCAATGGGAAAAAAGTCTATTCAAAATGCCATTAAAATAATTGGACACCTCTTTGGGGAGAAAAAGGATTCCCTACTCCAAAGAACCCTGTATTTCATCCTCAAAACTTAACACCAAAATAAATTTGCCAGTTGATTCAAAGATTTAAATACAAAAAATAAAACTACAATGGCACTGGGGGGAAAAAATGGAAATTTTTTACCAGCTGGATGTGAGGAAGACCTTTCTATTTTTGACTCAAAATGCAAAAACTATAAATTAAAATATTAATAAATTCTATTTATTATAAATAACATATCTACATTGCATAAAGCACCATAAACACAATAAAAAGAAAAGTAACATGCTGATTAAAATAATTTGCAGACAAAAGACTTCTTAACATATTGAAAACGATAGTTAACTGCTCAGTGTTATACACTTAAACACTTGTGCAGAGACCCACATTAGGGGCTACTGATGGCTCAGTCGGTAGAGCATTTCACTCTGGATCTCTGGGTTATGAGTGTGAGCCCCACACTGGGTGCAGAGATTACTTAAATAGATGAATTTTTTTTTTTAAATGAGATATCGCGTGAAAGTGTTCTTACCATGCACACACAAAAGACAAAATGGAGCAGGAGGAAAGTTTGGGATGTGTTTTACTTTGATTACAATAATGATGATGATTTCACGGATATATGCCTATCTCCAAATCTGCCACACTGTATACATGTAATATGCCTAGCTTTTCGTATGTCAGTTATACCTCAATAAAACTGCTTTTTTAAAAGTAATGGAAATTAAAAAGGACAATGAATATAAGTAGATCGTTCCTGAAAGAAATAATCATGATGCAAACAATGAAAATAAAAGACCTATTCTCACTCAAAATGAGAGAATTGTACATTAAGACTACTGAGAGTTACTGATTTTTAAAAAGTTCCCAGACTTCTCGTGGACAAGGATCAAAAAGTTTAGTGACTTATTTTTGGCAACACTGTAGGGAAATTAAGTATTCTTATCGATTTTGAGTGGGACCGTGAATTATTACAATATTTATTCAGAACAAATTGCCAATATTTATCCAAATATAATTTGCTGAGTCTTCTGGCTCAGAGATACCGTAGAAGTGTATGCTACATTGTATTTGGGTGCAATTGTGGGTATGTGCAATTGTATGAAACAATGTAGGCACAGGAATATTCACTGCCACTTCGTTTGTAAGAACAAAACTAAGTTTGTAAGAACTAAACAGTGGTCCATTTAGACTCATCATTGCAAAGACCTGGTCAATTTTTGTGAAGAAATACTGTGTCCTTTAAGGATATGACCTCTAAGAAAACAAAGTGCTGAGAGTACTCTAGGGTATGCTACCATTACTATAAAATAATGGTGATGGTAATCATGGCTATTACATATAAAGGGCATGTTTTCTATGAATAGAATATTACTGACAGTGTACTCATGAACTCATAACAGTGGATGCCTCTTGAGAGGGGACCCAAGAGTCTGGGATGGGCACTGAGAGTAGACTTACTTTTTAATGAGCCCTTTTACCATCTGTTACATTTTCTTTTTTTTTTTAAGATTTTATTTATTTATTTGACAGAGAGAGAGATCACAAGTAGGCAGAGAGGCAGGCAGAGAGAGGGGGAAGCAGGCTCCCTGTTGAGCAGAGAGCCCAATGTGGGGCCTGATCCCAGGACTCCAAGATCATGACCTGAGTTGAAGGCAGAGGCTTAACCCACTGAGCCACCCAGGCGCCCCCCATCTGTTCAATTTTCTATCATGTATATGTTACCTAAGCAAAAAATTAATCAATCTTACATTAATTTAGATCCCTGTTCAAATCCTACATCTGCTCTTTCCATCTTGGTGACCTGGAGCAAACTGCACCCTGGTCCCCCTCCCTGTGATGCAGGGACGGTCCTAAGGGCCCCTCGAAGGCTAGCATCAGGGCTAGATGAGCCAATCATGAAAAAGCACCCTGCCCACAGCCCAGCAGTGACATGTAATTGCTTAGTGAATGCCATCCACCTCTTTTAGCCAAAAATTAAAGTAAGTTTCATAACTATCACAACTTAGTAAGATGCATAATCGTACTTTGCTGTGTTTTTAATTTTCTTTGTAATACACGAATGACTTAAACATCTGGCTTCCTTAGGCGTAATTAAGCAAGAGAGGAAACAGTAGACATTACCAGTCAGGCATACCTCCTTTCCCAGTGGAAAATAACACTTTCTCTTTCAAGATCCAAGCCTAGGTGTTAACTAGTCCTTGGTGCAGCTAAAGTAAGACGAAAGGACTAAAGCTGCCAAAGGACTATTAGGTACTGACCTTGGATCTCTGATAGCTGGGTCCAAACCCGGCCTCCGTCACTCCTGATTGCCACTGAGCCATCCTGTGTTGTACTTCTCTGCCCTTCCAGAGCATCACTTTAAAACAGAACACCCCGCAGGGTTGCTCTCTGGATGAAATGGAGTCAGTCTAGACAAGCATGCAATCCATGCTAGGCACTCAACAAGTATTTCTGGAAGAGTATTAAACATGTACTTGTGCAAGGAGCAAGAGATGGTCCCTACCTTCAAAGTCCTTACAAATTGGAAGATGAAACAGTGACTCTGGTAATTCAAGCAAAAGCCACTTTGTGGCAGAAAGGGAAGTGAGGAGGGTAAGCGTGACTAATACAGACTGATCACCAGTGAACAGGTAGCCACGTTGACTAATGGTAGACGGAGTACCAAGGATGAGAAAAAGCAGCCTTGGGAGGGCCAGTCCTCCACACTTCAAGCCAGGGGACTGTTCAGGAGGGTCACAGGGCTCTTGGGAACAAGAAAATGGGTGAGATATGAGAAGTCACAAGAAGCAAAGACACTTGAAACTTTTCGACTTGCACACAACACATGAAAATCTGACTCGACTGAGGAAAACATAAGCTATGCACTCCACTCACACACAAACAGGTCTTTGTTATTTTAGCTGTTGGAAGGCTTCAGTGAAAATTCTCTCACCCACTCTCTTATATGCACAACACATGCACAGGCATGCATACACACATACAGTCATGTGTGCGCATGCACACGCGCACACGCACTCCAAGGTGCTTCCTACCCCTCATGGTGATTTGGTGAGGAGTGCTAAAGAGCCCTCCAGCCCCTCCCCCACGCCCTGTGTCTTGAGCCCATGGGGCTGCAGATACTCAAGGCCACACGCCTGGGGACACAGCACTGCCTGCTCCAAGGAAGTGTTTGTGGACACACAGAAGCAACCCCCAAGCAGATGCTCCCCTGACGAGGCTTAAACGGGTGTTACGTGTCCACAAAACCCATGTCGGAATCCTCTTATAAGAAAGGCAAGTATCAACCAATCAACAACACACAATTTCTTACATTTGAGGTCCTGGAATTAGGGAGCCAGAATAAGTTCATTTAAATGTCACTAGCAGTTTGGGAGAATCTGGGGTGTGGCAAGGGCTTTTTAGGGAAATGGAGGCCAAGTAGGCTTCTAAGTGAGGAATCTTATGGGGCAGGTAGGGACCACCATCAGGGGGAGGGGCACCTGAAGTACAAAGGAGGAGGGAACTTGCCAGATTGAGGAGGAAGGGGCATGCAGGACTGTCCTCAAAATTCGGTCTTAAGGACTGTTTGGGGGAGGATATCACAGGGCAGCCATTCTCCTCACCACTTCTGACCACAACTTCCTGCCCTTGTCTATGTAATGAATTTCTTTTAACTGGGTATATTTTATTTTATTTTATCATTTCATTTCTTTTATTATGTTCAGTTATCCAACACATAGTACATCATTAGTTTCGGATGTAGTGTTCAATGATTCTTTAGTTACGTGTAACACCCAGGCTCATTAATACCCATCACCCTGTTACCCCATCTCTCCACCGCCTCCCCTCAGAGACCCTCAAATTTTGAGGGCAGATGCCACCACATCAAACTTCTAAGTAGAGTAAAGACTCCCACATAGGGGCGCCTGGGTGGCCCAGTCCATTAAGCGACTGCCTTCCGCTCAGGGTCCTGGCATCCAGCCCCAAGTCCGCCTGGCCCCCGGGGGGGGTCTCAGGAGAGAATCTCCTTCCTCTGCCCCTCCCCCGATCATGCGCTCTCTCTTTCTCAAATAAATAAATGAATAAAATTTTTCAAAAGTAAAGCCTCCCACACGATAAGCTATGACCCCTTGAGGGAACACGCACATTTTTTGGTGCCAGACACAGCAGGTGCGTGATGTCAGGGAGGGACTGACGTTGTAGGTACAAATGCTTCCTTGACATCGGGAGCCCTGTTAGGATCTGCCATTGGGACTCCAGCCCAGGATGATGGCTTTAAACTTCCCAGTCCACTTCTCCCCCTGCTTAGAGGGCTTTGTCCATGACAACGAATACGTGAAGTGCATGTGATGAACGCCCGCCCTGTGTGTGTGAGACGCACAGCCAGTGGGTGTCAGGGAGGCCCCGGGGGAGGAGCAGTGCTTCTGCAGAGGGCATTTGGCAAGCTCTTGCTGTCTTTCATTGGCGTGTCTGCAATCTGGGTGCTCCCCGTTGCACTCCTCCACTCTGAAGGGTAGACTGTAAACAAGGGAGAAGTGCTTGAGAACCTGCATGAGGGCTGTAGGGCAGCAGCACCCTGAGCACTCGCGAGTGGGGGAAACGGGGCACTCGAGGAGGACGAACACCGTCTTCGCATGTTCTCCCCACCCATGCCAGGGCACTCGTTGGCAGGTTGAAAAATCAAGGCTTTTGCCGCGTCTCTCCCTGAGTTTGATTCGTCTACAAGGGCTTTAATGTCTCCTATAGCTCCACTAAGCAGGACTTTTAAGATTTTATTTATTTATCAGACAGAGAGAGAGAGCACACAAGCAGGGGGAGCAGCAGGCAGCAGGAGAGGCTGATCCTCACTGAGCAAAGAGCCAGAGGAGGGACTCGATCCCAGAACCCCGAGATCATAACCTGAGCTGAAGGCAGACACTTAACCAGCTGAGCCACCCAGGCACCCCTAAGCAGGATTTTAAAATCTGTGCTAGTGTATGTTTATTTCATTTCCGATCCACTGGGCCCACATCTAAGCTTAATATCGCACGCTCATCAGAACGAATTCCAAACCTTCTCATAGCAGCCTTGCATGGGACCTAGGGACTCCTGGCCAGATGGAGGTGACATCTGAAAACTTTTTGGTGTGTCCCATCTTCCCAGACAAGATGTGAGTTTCTGTCAGTCTGCCCTCTTTCCAAAGCCCAGTGGTCTACAGGGTGCCTCAGAGCAGATTTTCCTCTGCCCCCAATTAGTCCATTTCTCAGAGAAGATGCAGACAGGGCTGCCAGCCCAGGCGAGCAAGGGCTTTCAACAAAGCCCATCTGGAGAGGTCAGTCTGCAGAGGGATGTGATCGAGGCAAGTGACAGGCCTGGGATTGTGCTAGGCACAGGAGGCTCCCGAGCTGGAAGCTGTGATCAGGAAGACTCAGGAAGCTTTTCCCATTGCACCTGCCCTGGCTTGCTGCAGTAAAGCCCTCCCACACCTAATATTGCCCTGTTGTTCAGGAAGATGGAGCTGTTTGCCCACGGAGTCTGAAAACTTTCCTGCCCAAGGGTAGCCATGTGTCAGAGAAGTGGCCGGGCCTTCAGACTTCATTTGCAATCTGGGAATCGCTAGGAGGCTGTGTGTTCCTGCCGGGTTTGTTCACGTCCTCTGCTCTGCAAGATGGGGCTGCCCAGCTAACTTGTCATTATAGAGGGTTGGCTAGGATGGAATATTGCTGGAGATGATGGTCCAGGGAGGGCAGCCTACAGAGCTACATTTCCTCTTGGGGTCAGGCAAGGTCTGCCTGGCCTGGGGCTTCAATGTTCTTTTCAGACTGAAGCTCCAAGGTCAAGGGTATACTGCCTTTTTCTTTTGTTTCCATTCTTTCTTTGTCTCTCTCTCTCCTCCTCCCTCCCCCACTTTCCTTCCTTCCCTTGCCCTCTCCTCTCTTTTCCACTCTCTTTTCTTTCACTGAACTTCTTTGGAGCCCAGCACAAGCAGTATCTCCCTCTGCCTTTGAAAACCTTTCTTTAAGACCACTCCCAATAGAGGAAAGGGGTTTGTCCAATTTATTTTTGTAACAAATACTCAATTTTATTTTTCCCCATGGCCTCTTCTTTTATGGTTCATGTTTGCATTATTCTGTTCCTTGGAGAAAAAAGCTGTTTACAAAGGTGAAAATTATTCCGATGATCTAATCTGTTGCATTCCTCTGCAATGCAAAGAGTTAAATGATGCATGAAATCACCTGTCGGCCCACATTAGACAGGGCTGTGTTTACAGACCCAGGGGCAGCTCGTGAATTATTTAACCAAAAAGACTCTTGGCTCTGTGTCCGGGTAGACACGGTTCAGCCCCGAGTTACTTTGGAGGTGCTGTTTGCAGCCCCCGAGCTTCCCCTTGGCTGCGGAAACCGTCTGCCAGACACTGTGGGTCGTTGCCAACACCAGGTCTCCTTGAGAACAACTTGAACTTAGCTCCTACAGGCTCCAGATGGCTCCCAAACTAGAGCGGCCCACCCCCACCTCCTCTGTTCCCCTTGGGAATGGGACAAGCTTAGAGGATGCACAGTAATCTAGCTGCTATTTGCAGCAAATGGTAATTCAGGGAAAAAATTACTATTATGAAATCAAGTCAAGTTCCTTGTTGATGCTTTGTCTAAGCTTTGCCACCTCTGAGCACGCACTGGGCATGGGGTCGGCTCCTGCCTGAGCCGTAGGGCAGGCCAGCCAGCTTGGGGAGAGACGAGGGAGGAGAGGGGACCTGACTGCTATGTCCCTGGGAGAAGGCTGTTGCCTCGCGGTCAGATGGTGGTCGCAGTCAATGCCTGCTTCTGCAAATGCTCAGAACTCTAGACAACTCCTTGGCTTCTTCCTGTCCTTTGGACACAGTCCCCACTGCTGTATTTTACCCCATCAACCATTTATACTGTCAAAATCCTGCTTCTCCCAGCAACTCACTGTGGGGCTAAATTTGTGCTATATTTCCCTCAGCTCTTGTTTGGGGCTCAAACCCCAAGTGCTTTGTTCCGGGCCCCATTGGAGCACCAACCCTGGGAAAGGGCCCTTTCTGGAGCATGCAGTGATGTCCACTGCACTCCCCAAGGGCTCTCCTTCCCTCCCTGCCTGCTGAGTCCCTGAAACCTAGATGCCCACCGGCTCACTCACGTGCACGCACACATGGACACACACACATGCGCACGCACGCACATCAAATTTCACTTCCCATCAAATCTCTGCGTCCCAAAATGCCTTATGTGTTGGCAAAGGCTTTTTATCTGTCAGAAGTTATTATCCAATGGAAGTTTCTTCTCTCCGAGACACCCGTTACGGCAAATGCAGGCTGCACCGTTTCCTTCCATCTCACCAGTCCTCCTGAACCTTTGCCTCCCAACTCCCCAGGCTCCTGGACACCAAGGAGAATGTCTGAGCCAGCAAGTAAGTGGTCCGAAAGGAGGTCCCTTCGACACAAAAGGACATTTGGAGGGAACCCCCTTGTATTTTGGATGGTGCTGGCCTTCCCCCTAAAGCTCAGTGCTGGAAAGCCCCCAATCATGCCAGGACTCACCCCCAGAGGCTCATGCCAAGCCTTACCTCTCTCCAGGGACAGTTGGGCCTGGGGACCGGCTGAGTGTGCCCCTCCCAGCGCTTGAAAGAGCTGCCATGTGTATCTCATTGAAGCCTACATTGACCTGGGGAAGAGGCAGGGCAGGTGGCTCAGAGGTTAAGGCCACAGAGAAGGCAAGTCAGGGAGCAGCTGCTTCTTTCCCACTTCTCCATCCCTCCCCGTGGAGCCGTCATTACCTTGAAGGCAGGAGGGATGAGGCAGGCTGGTCTGGATGGGCCTGGAAACACGGACACCCAAATAGCACCCACGCCGGCACTGGGGTTTCAGGGAAATGAAGGGACTTATCTGTCTTAAACATTTTCTACAAAAATGTGTTCCATGATGCCACCAGTCCAGTTCATTTACGAGCAGACAGAGACCCTCGGAGGGGAAGTGATTCCCTGTTGACAAAGCAAGGGTGAGACCCACAGGCAGAAAAGCCATTCTGAGGGTTTATGGAGGTGACACTTCACCCCATTCTCCCCTCCCTCCAGGACACTCTGCCCTCCCCTCCCCCCACCTCCACCCACACCCCTTCTGCCTGCAGCCCCTCACCTGGGCCTTCTCTTCTTCGAATTCCAGTCTCAGACTCCCCCCTCCTCCTGCTTCCCTACCTCCCACTGTTCCCAGTCCTCTATGTGGTCCTCTTCTCTGAGTTCCCTGGTTGTAATGACTTACCCCAGGAAGGACTAAGCTAATGGGCTAACAGGTTTCTCTTCCCAGCCGACTAGGTGCATTTTAAGTTGCAAAAGTGACTCCTAGGGGCCATGCCTTGGCTCAGGAAATGCTTCAAGAGCTGGGCAGGGGCAGCTCCAGGACCTCTACATAGAAAGGGCTTTAGTTCTTACGTGGAAGCTGCATTTGAGAGCAAGCATGCTTTTTTACTTGGACTGTGGTTTTAAGTTGATAGATAATTGAGATAAGGGAGTAATCACTGCCCTGCCAACTTCTACTCCTGCCATTTGATGCTTTCAGTAAGATCTAGGTCACTAGATTTTATGTTCACTACAGTTCATGGCTGTCCTCCTAAGTCTAGTGACAGAAGAGAACCTGGCATTTTTAAGTGCAGACTCATCAGTACAGATGAGGGCCTTATCACCTCCTTCATTAAGGGCAGTATGTTTCTATTAATGCATCCATCCTAAGATCCAATTAACCTTTAGCTTTTGTTTGTTTGCTGCCAAATTGTATTTTAAGTTTTCAGTTGATTCACTAGCAGAGTATCTTACATTTGGCTGCTAAGTCATTTATCTTTCAGACTGTGTGGTGTTTTATCTATGTATCTGTGCCCCAAGTGTAGGAGTTCCTATATATACCTTATGATGGATAGTTTTAGAACAAACAAAAGGCCAACTCTAGTCATGATACTCCTCACTCCTGATTCTGGGAAATAGTGTTTTCTTGACCCTCCCAAGTTGTGAATCTTGTCTTGTCAATCTGGCATTCATTCCCAGCCCTAATGTTAGACATTATCTTGGCTTTTAGAAAACTAGAGCTTCAAAGTAGTATGTGGTGTGGTTTCCTGAGGACCAGACAATACACAAGATATCAAATTAGTTAATTTCACACATGGAACACTGTCTAATCTGAAAATAACTAGTCATCATCTCCTGGGAGAATATGTGTGTGTGGAGAGCCATTTGGGGACAGGGTGCCTGAGAGGGGAGAGGAAAAGAGCATGTCAGAAATCTTTTTCATTGAATGCTGAACAGAAATAGCTGGAAAAAACTAAGGTCTGTGGTATGTACTTAGGAGAGTGTATCAGTTTACTGCTGTAACTAAATATGGCAGACTGAGTGGCCTAAGCTACATAAAGGTTTTGTCTCAAAGTTCTGGAGTCTCCGAGTTGGGGAATAAGGTATCCGACAGGGCTGGTTCCTTCCAAGGGCTGTGAGGGACAGATGTGTCCCAGGGCTCTCTCCTCAGCTTGCAGATGCTGTCTTCTCCCTGTGTCTTCACATCTTGCCTTTACACATCTCTGGGTCCAAATATCCTCTTTTTAGAAGTCGTATTGGATTAGGGCCCAGCTGAATGACCTCATTCTAACATGATTAGCTCTACAAAGACCCTTTCTCCAACCAAGGTCCCATTCCGAGGCCCTGGGAGACTATGAATTTGAGGCAGACACCATTGAGCCATAACCAGGGGATTCACAATGAGGCATACTAGGAATATCACAGATGCAGCAGGGAGCTCCTGACAAGTAAGAGCCATCCTGTGGAAATCACACCCCAGACTCGGTCTTTCTGCTGTCACTGATGACATTGGCCCCTCCCCCGCCAGACATTTATTTTGTTGATGCCCCTCCGCAGGTGTTTTAGTCCCGGTGAAAGTGCTCCTCCTCAGGTGGGGGACAAAACCCACTGCCCCCCAAATTGTTGTGGTCAGTGTGTCAAATCCAGTAGCTTCTTGATAGGTGTCCCTCCTCTCCATCTCCTGGATCCCTGTGACTCCGTAACCCGTGAGTAGAGGAAGTTCCTTTTCCTTGGAGAAGAGTTACCAGGTAGTTCTGCCTATGATCCCTCCTGATGACTGTGAGGGGAAGGCGGGGTGACCTCATGACTGGCAGACATCAGGACCACGTGTACCCCAGCCCACCTGTCTCCCTGTAGGTGGGGGCTGGGCACCATCAGCTCCCAGGGCCTGACCCATTGCTCTGCCCGAAGCCTCCACTTGACCCGCACTTGCCCTCCTGTTGCAGAAGGGATGCAGGGAGACTACAAAACAAAACAAAAAAGTAACTGCAAAAGCCACCCCATCTGGGTGATGAACAGAAATCATTGGCAAATGACCCTGCCTTTCTCCCTAGAGGGCTTGCCCGGTTTATTTTCAGTTACCGGTATTTATCCCCAGGTTTTCAATGGGCAGCTGACGGTCCATCAGCTGCTTCCCAGAGTTGCTCCGGCTCCTGAGAGTAAAATTAGAATGAAATCGGAGAGATACATACTGCCTTAAATCTCATTTTCTTGGAGATGGAAAAAGTTTTTCTCTCAGTCTGTGCTTTCAGGATCAATAGGCAGAGGGCTTGGAAATTAAAAAGCACACCTTTTCCTCGGTCGGCAAACTTGTCTTTCCTTTAGGCGGGCTTGGGCCTCCCTTCAGCAAGTCCTGCTGCTTATCCTGCCTTGTGGTGGGACTTGGGATCCAAGGCCAAAATAAGCCCTGCTGGGGAGCTTGGGCTAATGGAGAGTTGGGTGATGAAATCATCATTTTCTCCATAGTTGGAAACTGAGGCACAGTGGGTCCCACTCAGTGAGAAGTG
Source organism: Taxidea taxus jeffersonii (assembly GCA_003697995.1). NCBI lineage: Eukaryota > Metazoa > Chordata > Mammalia > Carnivora > Mustelidae > Taxidea > Taxidea taxus. The sequence continues at coordinate 83,666 of ML093493.1, read as the reverse complement.
ACTTCAGGGACACCTGTTTGGGAAGCGTGGCTCCCTGGTCATAGATGCTGACCTCAGAGGCAATACCACGAAAGAAGGGCCCATCCCTTGCCCTCCAAAGGGAACAGCAGGATCTTCTGTGGTTACTCCCTTGCCTCAGATGGAAGAAGAAATGAAAATCTATTATGAGGGAGGAGAGATAAACATTTCTCCGAAGCAACTATCTATAGGCTGGGCACAGAGCTGTTGCCTCCATACTCATTACATTTTAGAAATAAATTGTTGCTCCTTGAAATAAAGTAATTCCTGGATTTTAAAGAAATTTGGGGAACTACCAAGCCTAGGAAGGGGATAAAATGACCCATCATTCCTTCAGTCTAGTCTGCTTAATCCCTTGGTGGCTGGAATGAAAGGGAGAGACCAGCCTGTTCAGAAAGACCAGGGACTGCCACATTCTGCCTTCATGTGAGGAGTGAGAAGAGGCGCGGGGCATTTTATGGCATGGGAACATGGTGAGGGGAAGGACCCACACTCTGCTGGGGGGTTGGACAACAACTTCTGAGTGGTCAGATACAGCCCAGGAAGGGGATTCTGGCATCACTTAGGCATGTGTTCCAGAAAACAGCCTCCGGGGCTGCATGTTCAGAATGAGCATTTGTTAGCATAGAGAGAGGCCTGAGATATGAAACTCCACATGGCAGGCTTGCCAGTGTCCCATTGGCAGCTCCAGTCAGGCTTGTCCAGGGCCCTGCCCCATAGGGTCCAGCAAAACTCCAGGAAGCAACACACAGTGGCTCAGGCGTTTCCTCAGGAGAAGAGGCCCGAGTCGCCTGAAGTCAGTGGTGTCACTGCACGGCCCACTGGGGGACTGTACCCCTTCTTCCTTAGGCTCATGAAACATCCCAGAGGGGCCTCCACCCTAGAAGGTAAGCCCCAAGGGAAGGACATGACTGTCTGGTTTCCCGCGCTTGGCACATCGTGAGTGCTCAAATATATTTGGAATAAGTGATGATTCCCCTTCTGATTCTCCTTTAGGGTTGCTTTGCCTGACTTTGCCCCCATGGAAGGGAGGGCCCCCACACTGTGATTTGTCTCAGTCTCCTCCCTTAGGGGTGACTCTCGTGTTTACTGGAGCAGTTCAAGGCATCAGACATGAAGAATGGTACAATCAAAGAAAATGCCCAGGAAAGAGAAAATGACACAATTGGGTGCAATGAGGCTGATCTGAGGAAACAGAGCGGGCCCCTCGGGACGGGCCAGAGAGAGGGTCAGATGAAACAACACTATACAAAATCCCAGTCACTGAACCGAGGAGAGGTGGGCAGGATGGGCCCCCGAGGCCCAAGGGTGGTGCAATGGCCAACTTCAATGAGATGTTTAGCACCACGAACTGGTACCACTTCGGGTTCTTCTGAGCATGAGCAACAGGCAGTCCTGAGCCAAGCAGATAGCTCTGGTTCTTGCCTCATATCCTGGGAATGGAAAAAGGGAGCCAAAAATACAGATAATTTATAATGCGTATGTGTGCATGGACTGCGACATCAAGGGCCGTTTCCTAGAGCAGGGCCTGGAAGCATGAGTAAAACCCAGGTGGGTTGACCGTGGGTAGATGAAGCACAGCATGAGCCAGGAGAGAGTGCTGGGAGTTGTTGGCAGATGGGTGTGTCCAGAGACACAAAGCATTCTGGGAGCTGATGCTGGAAAGGTCATTCGACACCAAATCATAGAGGACCCTGGTAGGAAACCAGGCGTTTATTCTGCAGCAAGAGGGAATCACAGCAGGTTTTTGAGGAGGGGATAATTTACATAAATTATTTCAAGCCCTAAAATTCGCTCCAGCTGCCATTTCAGCTGTTGAGTTTGGAGTAGGGCAAGGTGGCGATTAGAGTCAGAAAGCACGTGAACCGGAAAGAATGGGTGATTTCAGAGGGACGGGTTTTACATTCCTTGCTCCTCTCCAGGAAGAAAACAATGGTAGTCATATTCCAGGACACTGGATGGACTGGTGTGTCTTTGGAAACAAAGCTATCATTAGGCTCTCTCCAGCAGTAAGGGGAAGGTGATATACATGTTAAAACTAGAATCTTTCTATAGAAACTTAATTTGAAAAGACGATATTCAAATTTGGAGCATTTTATCCTGCTTACCTAATTATTTGGGCTGTGTTGTCATGCGGTGTTCCCTGTGGGCTAGCTCTCCCTTCATGGGCCAGGTTGAAGAATGTGGCAAGATAAAATTTGAGTTGGAAATAAAAAAGGATATTTGTTTTCCCACATATGGAATGTGGTGTTGGCATTAATTAATGGGCTACTGTGACCCACTTAAGAAGTCCTTGGAAGTAACCTCTGAGCCACCCATCTAATTGGTCCCAGGTAGACCAGAAACTGAAGCATTTAAAATGTCACGGAAGCAATTACTTCAGGTTATAAACAGATGTTTTCACTGTCCTCAACCCTGACACCTTCCCCCAAGCAGACTACTACAATTCCTTGGTTTGGCTGTTAAGCTATTCAGAAGGAACAGAGGGCAGTGGAATGTGGGGAAATCCACCTACTTCCTCTCCAGGAGGACAACATTCTAATCTGGTCTGGAAATAATGTTGAATATTGATATTCCAAACATTTATTCATGAGTAGGGGTCACTGTATGTATTAATTTTCTATTACTACTGTAACAAATTACCTCAAGTTTAATGGTTTAACCCAAGAAAAATTTACTATTGCACAGTTCTGGTTGTCAGAAGTCTGAAACGGTTGTCTCTGGGCTGAAATCAAGATTTGGGCCGGACGGCATACCTTTTGAAGGCTCTAGGGACAATCTGTTTCCTTGCTTTTTCCAGCTTCTAGAGGTCACCATTTTCCTTACCTTATAGTCCCTCCCTTCATTTTTAAAGCCAACAGGGTCTCATCTCTCTGACATTTTTTCCTATGGTCACATCTCTAAGTGGCTATAGCTGGGAAGAGTCCTCATCTTTCAAGGACACATGTGCTTAGACTGAGCCCACCTGCATAACCCAGGGTAATCGTGCACCCACCTCAAGGACCTTAACCTGAATCACACCTGCAAAGACTCTTTTGCCATAAGGTAAAGTTAACCCACTTCACAGGTTCCAGCAAGTAGGATGTGGACAACTTTTAAGGGGATCATTTCTTCTGCCTTCCACACTGTGTTCTAAACTTTTAAACATAGGATGTGACCCCTTCTTCTGCCTTTTCTTCCATTCTGCTAAAGCCTTAGGTGAACCAAGGTCTGCTTGGGACAATCCTGGCAGCTGGTATAGGGGTCCAGAGAGCCAGCTCTGGGGCAAGACTGCCTAGGTTTCCTACCAGTATTCCCATTATTCAACAGCTTCATTTGGCCTTGGACAATTTGCTTGCCCTAAGTATCAGTGTGTTTCTCTATAAAGGGAGGAGAATAAGAAGCAGATGGCATGTGAATTAAGGCAATTTGAGAAGATTGTAATATAGATTTTAGATCCTCCCACATTGCTAGAATGTTTTATGGATCAGTGTCCATTTTCCTCATTTGCATTGTAGCTAGCCTTCTGCAGTCAGAGATTCCTTATTCGATGGCTCACCCAAAGGACCTGCTCCACTCATATTTCCAAGCAAACAATAGATTCTTATATAGGAGACACTCTGTCTTCTAAAGCTTTGCTATTCCAGCCAAGCTGAGGAGAAAGTCGCTTGCCTTACAATATCATCCACAAGCCATTTTTCACTGACCTAGAGTGTCATTCTTGTCTGTTTTTCTCTTCAATTAATGGGAGAAAATGTTTTCCATAAAAGTAATTTATGTAGCACTACATATAGTAATATTAAAACCATAAAAATAAGCCTCCAGGAGACAAAACAAGTAACACTCCTTTATCCTTCTACCCTGACATTGCCCCTGTGTAGTGTCAGGCAGAGTAGAGTACCCTGGGGAGCTGCTAAATTCACCTAATCCTTGGGTGCCTGTGGAGCAATCCTTTGAACATTGCTGCCGAGGTTCGTGGAATCTTGAGATTTCTGTTTATATTTATTTTCTATATCCATTTCCAAAGCTGAATGATCTTTAAAAATGCAAATACCAAGTTCACTTTAAAGTGCAGATATGACCATCCCAAAGACCCTAGTATATTAAGCATCCCGTGTAATGCTGGAATCCAAGATAAAGTTCTTTAAGAATATAACCCTCCTGAGGACGCCTGGGATGCTCAGTCGTTAAGCGTCCGACTCTTGATTTCAGCTCAAGTCATAATCTCAGGGTCTTGAGATCAAGCCCCACACTGGGCTCTGCACTGGGCATGAAGCCTGCTTAAGATTGTCTCTCTCCGGGAGCCTGGGTGGCTCAGTGGGTTAAGCCTCTGCCTTCGGCTCAGGTCATGGTCTCAGGGTCCTGGGATCAAGCCCCACATCAGGCTCTCTGCTCAGCAGGGAGCCTGCTTCTCCGTCTCTCTCTGCCTTTCTCACTCCCTACTTGTGATCTCTCTCTCTCTCTCCGTTAAAAAAAAAGAAAAAAATTGTCTCTCTCCCTCTCCTCCTGCCCCTCCTCCACCTCTCTTTCTCTCTCAAAAAAGACAGTACTCATGACATGGAAGTTTCAATGCCCATCAATAGAGGAATGGATAAAGATGAGATATATCTATATATACATCAGAGTGGAATATTACTCAGCCATAAAAACCAAATGAAGTCTTGCCATCTGCAACAACATGGATGGACCTTGAGGCTATCATTCTAAGTAAGATAAGACAGAGAAAGGCACATGACTTCACTTATATGTGGAAAACAAAGCAAATGAATGAACAAGACAAATAGAAACAAGCTCATTGCTACAGAGAACAAACTGGTGGTTGCCAGAGGGGAGGGGGGTAGGGCGTGGGCAAAATAGGTGAAGGGACTTAAGAGGTACAGCCTTCCAGTTATAAAATAAATAAAACAAGAGGATGTAGTGTACAGCACAGGGAATATAACCAATAATATTATAACAGCTTGGTCAGGTGACAGATGGTGACTAGGCTTGCCATGGTGACCATTTTGTAATGTATATAAATATTGAATCACTATGTTGTACACCTGAAACTGGTGTAATATTGTGTGTGGCTTATCCTTCAATTAAAAAAATATAGCACTCACTCATTCAATTACTCATAAATAAATATTTATTGGTCATCTATTATTTAATTAATAAATTTAATTAATAAATATTTATTGGTCACCTACTATTAGAATTAAATGATGAGAAAAACAGGCTAATGGGAAATGCAAGTACAAGTTAAAGTGGTAATTGATATAGAGAAAAGATAGAGGGTTCTATTAGAGCTTATAACAGAATAATAACCGAGAAACACGGGCAGATTTTTCAGCAGGGGAGTTGAATGATGAATTTTTTCCTTCAAGGGTATCACACAGGTTGCAGTATGGAGAACAGAGTAGAGAGAAATCAGGCCTGCTCAACCATCCTTTCTGAATGTTCTTTAATACAGGATCTTTGCCAGATAATGTTATTTGATGAACCAAATAAACTCCATTTCCATTCCCCCCTTCCCGTGCTTCCATGTGGTGTGAAAGCTGGATGACCTGAATAACCTTTGCTCAGCTCCTTTTGCCATGTGACCCTGCTCTGGCCAATGAGACGAGTGCACAGATCTGTTGGCATCTTCTGGGGGGGTATATGCTTTCTGGATAAAAGGAACAGTATGGCTGTACCAACACTCCGCCCTTCTTCCCGCCTTTCCTCTTATTGTTAAATGTGGATGTGATGCCTAGAGCTAGGGCAGCTGTCTGGCAGGCATGAGGGGAAGCCCACCATAGACTCGTGTAACCGCAGTAATGCTCTCAGTCACCTATGTATGCATTGCTTGTCACGTAGGAAAAATTATCCCCCATGTTTAGAGGTTGAATTTCTTTTCTTTTCTTTCTTTCTTTTCTTTTCCTTTTTTCTTTCTTCTTTCTTTCTTTCTTTTTTTTTACTTTCTATCAAAAGCATTTCAGACTGAAACATGATTCAAAAGCATGTTTAACTGAAAACAAATTAACAAGTATTTCAATCACTGTCATGGCCACCACAAGGACTCTCGGAATTCCCCTCCTGCCTTTGAAATCATCGTCGTTTGAACAGGATGGTGAAAAAGGCAGGGAGGGGAGGTTCCCCTCGTGATGACCTCTGAAAGTACTATTTCTTACTACTTTGTGTTTCACTGTTAAGCGTCTTTGGAGCCCATAATTGACTCTGCGGCCACATCCTTAACTTTGAGAACTTTGAACCTCAAGCCCTGAATCTTTCTGAAATGTATCAGTCCATGATGAAAGGGAACAGACTGTCTTACTCACTTCTGTAACAGGAGAAACTGAAACACTGCCTGCCACTTTGTAGGCACTCAGTAAATGTCCACTAACCCAGTAAGGGAAGCTGAGGACATTTATAAGTTGAGAGTAGCCGTGTGCTATGTTTTTAAAAATAGAAATGAAAAATAGCCCGATCTCATGGAGCACATATGGGACAGAGCTTGCTCAGTGAAGCATACACATTCTGGATTAAGAAATATGATTGTCATTTGCCAGCTCTGAATCCTGCCTCTGGGCTGAAAAGACGTGTCCAAGGAGTCCTTTTCACTCATTCACAGATACCAAAACAGAAGGGGTCTTTAATGAAATGCAAGAGCTGGAGTGACAGGCATTAGTGGCAAGAAATAGGCAATTGATTGCAAAGTCAAGATGAAATGCTTCAATAAAAAATACCTTCATGCCTAAGGCATACTTTTTCTGCTAATGTTGTAGTGGATACACACACACACACACACACACACACACACACACACACACACATAATATTTATATATATTTTTAACTTTCTTTCCGCTTTATTTTTTTAATTTATTTTTTATTTTATGTTTTTATAAACATATAATGTATTATTAGCCCCAGGGGTAAGGTCTGTGAATCGTTAGGCTTACACACTTCACAGCACTCACCATAGCACATACCCTCCCCAGTGTCCATAACCCCTCCACCCCCCCTAAAACCCTCAGTTTGTTTTGTGAGATTAAGAGTCTCTTATGGTTTAATAATGGCAATATAGTTTCACTATTCTTAGTTTTTTAATCTTCCACTGAGGAAAAATTGGACAAGCTAAATAAATCAGTTCACCAGATAATTAATTTACACACAAAAAACTAATATTGGCCCTTAGTCATTTCTGCTGGGAGGGCCATCTGTATTAGCAGAGATGAGCAAGCACGGACTGATCAATAAGGAGCAGTGTCAGGGCCTCTTCGGATCATGTCTCTGTCTGGCTTCTAATGCCATTTGCCCAAAATGATTTCTGAAGGAATCAAAACTCCCCCGTCCTGCTCAGCTCACCACCTTGCACCTCAGCCCAGGAAAGTACTCTGCATGGAGCCACCTGGCAGATGAGCAGCGTGGAGAATGGGGACCCAGAGGCCCAACTGACTGTCCTGTCCTTTCCTTCCCTCACAGACAGCTTTGCATTTGTCAAGCCAGAGAAGCCTCTCGTGTCTTGGAACTAGAGATCTGATTTTAGCGACCAGGTTCCTCACTGTAGAGATGAGGCAGTAAAGTCCAAAGAGGTTACCTAAGTAATTTCTCCAGGGTTGACACAGAAAATCAGTGAAACTGAGGCTAGCATTTCTCCTGGGCCTCTGACCAGCATTCTTCCTGCGCCCCCTGCTGTGGCCTCACTTTGTGGAGAGGTGGTCGCTGCTCCTCACCTCTCTCTTACACCCCACAGCTCCGTCAGAGAATTCTGTCTACTGTCTCATGACAGTAGACATGTCTCATGACATGTCTCATGAGACAAATGTCTCATGACATTCCTCAGTTCCAAGGAAACCCACCCTGTGGTGCAATGGTTTCCATCTGTCCTGCTGTTTGGAAGAAAGTTCTATCTGCACGTCAGTGCTGAGTTCTGAGCTTCTTTTTAGGAGGTTGTCCTGGTTCTTGGGACTCATCCTGGCAGAACCTGCTGAGATGGCCAAGGAGGTTTTCTGCATGACTCACTATTAAATCAGGGCCACCTCCCTTTGACTGGCCCAGGGAAACTTAGGTCCAACATTCTCCCTCATGACACAGAGCTCCGTATTAAAGGGTGTCAGGGAATTGCTGTTGTTCTTCTCCAGAAACAAAAGGTGTCAAAAGTTAGATGGGACTGAATAGCCAAGAAAATATAAGTAGATACCTTCCCATCTCCCCCGTCCCAGGAGCTGTGATCTACCAGTAGAAGATAAATCTCACCAAGTCTCCAGGAAAAGAGAAAAACCCTAACCCTAACCCTAACCCCTAATCCAGATCATATATATATGTATATATATATATATGATGATCATTTTATATATATATATATGTGTGTGTGTGTGTGTGTGTGTGTGTGTGTATAATCTGATGTTTTATATAACTTGGCTATTCAACTAGGCATCAGCCATCGTTGGACCAAAATAAATCCTGAGATGGTTGATAATCTGATTATCTGGATTGATTTCTCTGTTTCCTTCTCCACCCTCTTATGACTGAGCTGAACTTCCCCTTCAGTGCAAATGGTATTAAGTGCCTTGTATCTGAAGAGCATGTCAGCAGACACTGGTTGAAAATAAGGTGAATCTTGGATTTGATGGAGCTTGGGCTTAGAGTCAGGAAGACTTGGACAAGAATTTGGGCTTTGCCACTTATTAGCCATTTTGTTCATGGAGAAATTTAACCTTTCTCAGCCTAAATTTCAACATCTTTACTAAGTAACTTTTAAGACTGAGAAATAAATTAGAACATTTATTTAAACAATACCAAGGACAGCGTTGATCATATGTACATGTTCTGAAATGTTTGCCATTATAATTTATATAATCCCCTGGGAGCCCACTTTGGATTTTTTTTGGTAGGGAGGTCTGTATGCTTGGCATTTCATCAGAAACCAGGACCAATAATAATAATAATAATAATAATAATAATAATTCAGAGGTACTATTGTTAACTGATGTTGCACAAGATCATGCTCCAGAATCAAACTCAGCTATCACAATGGGCTACAGAAGAGTAGAGGCCCTGAGAATTTTTAAGTAAATGGTTGATGGTATAATTGGAACTTCTGCATCCTTAAATAGCATTGGATTTTAGCATGCCCCACCTCTAGGACTCACTGATTCTTACTACTAAGGGTTTGTGTGGCTTCAGCAATTTTTGATAGGTGCCTTTATTTTAAAGCCCCATTGTATTAGTAAACTAGAGCCATAATTTTCCTGCCTAGCAAACCACCCAAACTCAGGGGCACACAGCAATACGCTCCTGAGTGTGCAGGGCAACTGAGGCTTGACCTATCTAGGTGCAGGTAGGGTTCCTTCTGCTCCAGATGTCTCTCACCACCCCCGCTTGGAACAACAACTGTCTGAGACAGGAGGGCAAGAGAAGAGGGTGAGCATGACCACGCAGGTACATTGAAAGCCTCTGCTCATATCATGTTCAGTGTCTTCCCATTAGCCAGCAAGTCACGTGGCCAAGCCCAAAAGTCCAGGGGTAGACTCTCTGCCCACTCTGAGGCCAGGGCATGGAATTGGGTAAATATTAATACTATGGAGGAGTCAAAAATTGGGGGCCAATGAACATTCTTCAACACTTCTGGTGTTGTAAACTATTGCTATAATGTAATTGCCTTTCTGGTCACTTAAGGGTGTTGTCCTTTTCATCTGGCTGTAACCTCTGATAAATAATATACCTCTTGGCACATTGTGAGCCCACATGAGAAGACAGGTCTTCTTTAATAAATACTTCCTTTTAAGATTCGGTGGTGTGATGAAATGGCTACACAGAGCATGGAAGGGAAGAATTGTGGAACATTCCTCTGCACAGCCAGTCCTTAAATCCAGCCCATATCAGCAGAGACTCAAAATTATTATCATCTAATGGCAAGGCAGGAGTCTAAGTGAATTGAAATATTGGCTTCCCTCCAATTCCCAATGATTTTGAGTCCATTCTGTAAAAAGCATCAATGTAACTGATATATGTGGTTTCAGATAGCCCACCAGATCAAAAGCATAGGTTAATTTGAAAATATGACCATTTTTTTTCTAGGAATAATTCTCCTTGACTATCAGTAAGGAATACTCACACTACTCTAAATCATCAGGTTAAGTTTAGGGGCAGTAAGGTAGGGGCAGAAGCTGAGATGATTAACATGAATGTGGATGAAAGGTCTTCTTATCCTGTCTTTTAACAGAATGCAGGTCTTTAGAGAATAACCTTTATTCTCAGCCACTCCTTAAAGGGCCAGGAGCTTAAGATTCTTTCTCATTATTAGTACTTCTCAGGAAAACCTCGAAATAATCAGAGGAAAGTGGTCTTTCTGCTTGGCTGGTTTTTTGGGAATCTTACTGAGTGGCAGCACAGCCCAGGGGTTAGAAACCTGACCTCTGAGGTGTGTGGCTGTGTTTAAACTCAGCTGGCTAGCTGTGTGACTTTGAGAAGGTCATTTAACTTCTGTGGTGGTCATTGATGCTGCTCACAGATTGTTAGTTCCCCTTTCCTCCCAGGACCCAGAAAACTGGACCCCCTGGGTCCTCTGTGGTTGGGTGGTGCCATATAACTAGCTCTGGTTGAAGAATTGTGAGCAATTCTGTTATATATAACTTCTTGGCTATAACATTTAATAATCAATGCAAGATTCTCCAGAATTCTCTCTTGTCCCTCTAGAACAATGATGAGCAACATTCAAGATGGCAGCTGTTCCATCAGCCTGGGTCCCAGAGTAACTACAATGAGCAGAGTCCCCCTGGTAACGTGTGATAGACTTGAAGCAAGAGAAAATAAATAAATTGGTTGTACTCAGCCATTGTGATTTTGAAGGTTATTTTTTAGAATAACTTGACCTGATCCACCCTGGTTTGATATCTGAAAAATGAGGATAACAGTGGTATCTGGCTTGAGAAGTAATCATGAAGATCAAATAGGATAATATGTGCATGTACTTAGAATAACACCTAGCACACAGAAAATTCTTAATATATTTTAGCTATTATATCTTATTATTAAGTTATTCTATATCCTAACCTAGTCTCTAATGACTTATTCTTATCTATCAAACAAGTTGCCATGTGACTATGAGAAATTCAACCTCAAATTGCAATACAAGTATGTTAGACTAGATGGGATAGAGTTTTAGCTTTCTGGACTTAAAGTTATGTGCAACTTTTATGGCAGTGCTCAGAGGATCATCCTTGTGTTTCACAGATATTCTGTTGCTTAGGGGAGCAAGATGTGTGGTAAAACCAAGCATCATCTTTGCCCCTTTTCCAGGTGCCCTCTACCCCCCAGCTCCCCAAACAATAAGATCTATGTCCTTGTCACAGATTTTTCTGTATCCTATTCTGAATCTTTCTTCATAGGAAATTACATATGGCTTGTAAATTCTTCACTACAAATTGGTTTCCCAATTTATGTACCTACATCCTTAGTAGTCTATCTTCTCTCTCAGTTCTGTGTTCAATATACATACATAATACCTTGTTTTATTAGTAAAATCACACTGGGTTCAAGCCACAGCCCACCATGGCTGTGGTCTTCTTTAGCCCAAAAGGAGAAGATTCTGTCCTTGTTCCACTTTAATCTTGGCATGAAGTGATCATCACCCTCACACCACCATAATCAGCCACTGAAACCTGTCCTCTAATTTCTCTGGATTAGAACTTTCCCTGTCTTAATTTACAGTATTTCTTTTTCTCCTGTGTTACCCTGTCTGGATCTTGCACTGGTCCCAAAGGCCAGATGCTTCATACTGTTCAGCCTATATATAAACCAAATCTAGGAAAAGGAGGAATTTCATTGCATATTGAATTACAAGTTGGATTTCATTAGGAATCCAAATATTTCTCCCTCCTTACCTTCTTGATCTAGGTGTCTGTTCTTCTAGAAACTATGCTTTATGTTGTTATATATAACCTCATGGCCTCCCTCCTACCCCCAGTGCTTATTTTATTACAGATCCTGCTACTATATTTATTGGCTGTCTAGGTGGAGGCCTTTTTTTATAGCTCTTGTTCATACATGTTCATTTTGGCTATTAATAAACTATTACTTTATGGGAGGGAATGACACTTCTTCATCCTCTTTCAGATCGAAGACATCATTACGAAGATGCAAGACGACAAGACAGGTGGTGTGCCCATCAGAACAGTCAAGAGCTTTCTCTCCAAAATTCCCAGTGTGGTCACAGGTAAACATTCTCCTTACAAGTGTTGGTGGCAATAGGAAATTTAAGGTAAACATTCTCCTTACAAGTGTTGGTGGCAATAGGAAAAGTCTGCTGAAGGGTTGTATAGTCTTGATTGTGCCCTGGGGTGTGTCTAAGAATTTGTGACTAGTAAAGATGATACATTCAATGTGCTTCTTAAACAAAGTCGAGTTCTGGTCATGGTTTCCAGAAGCTACACTTTGCCAGTGATTCAGAATTGTTTTACCATGTCCAGCCCTTCTGTGTACAGGTCAAGGCTTCTGGAAGGAAACAAGTTCATTAATGAACTGGATAGCCCATCAGCAATTTGGCCTATGAGATGTACACAAGCATAGTTATATTAAAGAAAGTATTTTAGTTTTAAACAAGCTTTAAGAAAGTCTTATGTTCAAATTCTATAAAAGGCTTTTAGGTTTTTAACTCACTGTACTTGAACTCTGGAAAGAAATGGTTTTAGTATATTTTTCTGAATTACTTTGAGGATTTTGTGTGTTTTGTATGCTCAGACATTTTTTAAAATTAATTATGAAGTGTATCAAACGCATGGATATAGTTTCAGATATAATACTAGAATAAGCCACCCATGTCCACCACCCTGCTTCCTAAATAACGTTTCATCAGTATCCTAGAGCCCCTTGTGAGCCTAATGGATGACACCTGCCTCCCTTTCCACCACAAGTACCACTATCTACTTTTATCCTTATCAGTTTGTTGCTTTTCTTCATAATTTTACCACATAGGCATGCATCCCTTATACCTAAACAAATAACCAAATAAGTTAAGATAAAATTTTAGGTACCTCTTTCATTATCAAAATATAGTTATTTGCTTTCCAAATTATAGAACAATTGAAATAAAAAGTACTGACAATACCAAGTGCTGCTGAGGTTATGGAGCAACTGGAACTCTCACACACTGTTGGTGGAAGGTAAAAATGCAGCTACTCTGGAAAATGTTAGACAAATGCTTACCATATGACCCAGAAATCCCACTCCTTGGTATTTATCTGAGAGAAATGAAAATGTGCATGTAGATGAAAACTCATGAGTATTTAGAACAACTTTATTTATAATCTCCAAAGCCTGGACACAACCTAAATGTGTGCCCTTCAATGTGTGAATGAATAAACAAACTGTGGTAGACCCAAATTCATCAATAAAAAGGAGTGAACTATTGATACAGGCACCAACTTAGATGAACGTCAAAGTTATTTTTCTGAGTGAAAGGAGCCAGTCTCACAAGATTGTATTCTATATGATCCCATTTTTGTGACGTTCTATATACAAGCCCAAAACTCTAGTGATGGAGACAGATCAGTGGTTGCCAAAGATTGAGAGCTGAGGGAGCATATGACTATAAAGGGATCACATGAAGGAATTTTATAAGGTTACAGTGAAACTATTCTGTATCCTGATTATGGTGGTGATGGTGACATTAATTTACACATGGGTTAAAATTCATAGAACAGCAGACCAAAAAAAAAAAAAAAGAATCAATATTATATGTCACTTTAAAAAATAAGTAAATTCAACTGAGATACCCATAAGTATCCTAACTCATTATTCAGACTGTCACTGTTTGAACTCAGGTACCAAATAGATCTGGATAAAGAAGGATGATTGTATTGTATTGTATTGAAGGATGATTAGATTGCTCTAATCTTGAAATTTATTTAAATGGAATTATAATATTGGCTATGATATATTTTTCATGCATTTCTGGATTTTGTTTGATAAAATGTTGTTTAGGATTTTTAAATCTATTTCCCTGGGGAGATTAGTTTGTTGTTCTTCTTACCCTCCTTGCTGGTTTGGGAATCAAATTTCTGCTAGACTCTTAAGATGAACCATGGAGTATTACTTTTGTTGATAATGTGTTGTTCTCTGAAAAATGTTTTTCTCTTTAATCTAGATTTTAGGTGTTTCATTTCAATTATTTTAATTTTTTTATTTTTGGAAGTTTCATCTGTTTTTTTTTTCCAGGATACTTGGTCATTCATTCAACACATATTTATTGGGTGCTTACTATTTTCTAAACATTGCTGGGCAGTGGGGATTTGGAAATAAATGAAAAAAAATCAAAATTTCTGTTCATGAAATTTTAGATTCTAATGAAGGACACAACAAAATAAATAAGAAAGATTTTTAGAGCTTGAGGTAAAGATAAAAGCCAAAGAGAAAAATAAAGTGTGAAAGGGGGATAGTAGTGTTGCAACTTTGGAGTGGGAGGCCAAAAAAATTCTCTGAGGAGGTAATATTTGAGTAAAGATGGAAGGGAGATGAAAGATTGAGCCATGTGGCTATTGAGGGAAAGAGCATTCCAGAAAGCAAGTGCTAAGTCTCCAAGGCAGGCATGTTCTGGCATACAAAAATCTGCAAAAGAAACAGAAGGAGCAGGTAGTGATGAAGAGGAAGATCAGGAGGACATGGTTTCTTGGAAGCCAGACTCTCTAGAAAGTGTTTCAAGGAATAATGGAGTGATCCACTGTGTCAAAAGCTGTTGATAATCAAGTAAAAGAAGGGCTGAGAATCAACCTTGAACTTAGCAACAATTGAATTCAACTGCTGACCTTGATAAATGCACATTCCATGAAGCATTTGGGAAAAGGGACCAAAAAAAGCCTTACTGGAGTGGGTTCAAGCCAGAATGGGAGGAGGGTAATTTGAGGTAGTGAGTCTAATTAATATTTGAAGTTTTCCTTAAAATGAAGAAATGCAGTATAATTTAGAGGGGTAAATGGAGTCAGGACATGTAGGTTTTTAAGTAATATGAAGGTGACATTATGCTTGTATGATGATGGCAATGACTCACTAAAGAGGGGAAAATGCTGCAGGAGATACAGGAAAAATTTAAGAAGCAATGTCATTGAGTAGGTCAGAGATTGAATCTCATGCACATTAGTTGGATGGTTCTAGCTAGAAACATGTACAATTTATTCATAGAAAGTGGAGTAGAGGCACAGTAGATGCACATAAGCATGCAAATAAGCATGGTGGGGTGGTGGGAGCTTGTAGGAGTCTCCTTCTAATTGTTTCTATTTTCTTAGTAATATGGAAATGAAAGAAGGTAGAAATGTTAGGTTTGAGAAGAGATTAGAAGCTGGGGAATAGTCATCTAGGGATGTAAAGAGATTGGTCTAAGGAAAAAGAATTTGACTGTGAGGTAGCATTAAGGACCCTCTTGAGATTATTAATATTTATAAATTTAAAGAGGAGCAATTCTTTCTCCAGCCACATTTAGCCCTCTGGATTTGGACATGTATCAGGTAGAAAGCTAGACTTAATTAAGGCTATAGCAAGTATGAGAGTATAATAAATCAAGAGAGAGGCAAGAGAATAACGGAAATGATTGACCATTAAATTTTAACTGAGTGGGGTGGAAGTGAAACATGAGATGGGTGAGGAACAGTGAGGAGTAGTGGTGACCATAAACTTTGCAGTCTGGTAAAAGAGGAGTTTTTGAGTTGGAGGCCAAAGTAAGAGCTAGAAGTGTAGGGAGCTGTGATGGGATAGTGGAATATTTGAAATTGGGATTATGGAGGGATTGTGATATATTGGTGGTCACAGATATGAGGTGTGACCATGGCAATAAATGACTGAGATAAAAAGCTTTTGTCAATAAGTAGGTTAGAGTGAAATAAGTAGAGTGACAGTTTGCTGGGGAGTAAAACTGGGGCAGGATCCCCGTGTTTCCAGCCCAGCTCTAGCTTCCAGCCTCCACCTTCCTATACGCCAGTTTGGACAGTGAGGTCTTGGTGGGCATGCACGGCCTCCTCCAGCCCTTGGGGGCCTCTGTCTTTCTGGCTTTGTAGTTAATTTGTAATTAATAAATATTTTGTGGAGAAATACTTTGAAGCTAAAAAATAAAAATAAAAACAATTAATGACAGAGATAGGATGGAGGTGGAAGAGAGGAGGTCAAGGAACTAAGGGGCCATGATTTGGGGAGATTGAGCTATGTGGATACTGAAATCACTATGGGGGGTTAGTTAGAGAGGGTGATTATGAGTCTGTGGTTAAAATCTTTGTGGAGGGGTGCCTGGGTAGCTCAGTCGTTAAGTGTCTGCCTTTGGCTCAGATCATGATTCCAGGGTCCCCTATCAGGCTCCTTGCTTAGGGGGGAGCCTGTTTTTCCCTCTCCCACTCCTTCTGCTTCTGTTCCCTCTCTTGCTGTGTCTTGTCTGTCAAATACATAAATAAAATCTTATAAAATAAATAAATAAAAATAAAATATTTGTGGAATGAGAGACAGAGGCCTAGACATCAGTAGGTGACTTTCACAACAAGAGGTATGGGTGGTTTAATCTGATGTCATGAGAGTCAAACTTATTGTTTTTGGGAGAAGAGGCAGGGAATGAAGACACTCTAAAAGAAGACATAAGAAGCTAGGGTGTCACTTACCTGCCTTCAAACCTATGATGTGTAAGGCATGGGAGGGAAAATAGCCACCACCTTAGAGGCCTGCAGGAAACCAGGGCTGTTGAGGAAGAACAAGAAATGAAGGGAATATTAACTGAAAATAATGAAGATATGAACAATTTTATGTATGACTGGCCATGAGCCACAGAAGGCAAGTGAAAGCCATTGAGGAAATGGTATATATATAACCTGGGTAATAAATGTCCACGGTTGCTATATACCAGGTACTAGAGTAGTCACAGGGATGAAAAGGTGAGTAAAAACCTAGTCTCTGCTTTTCAAAAGCTGTTAATCTAATGAAAGAAACAGACACAGGTAGACCAATAATTATATGAGCAATGTGTTGTGGTAGAAAAAATGAACAAAGCTCAAAAGAAAGAATCATGAGTTTTTCTTGAGGAAGTCTAGAACATTTCTCTGAGGTTGTATATCCATTTTCTATTACTGCATAACCAGCCACCACAAACCATAATGATATTTTTAGTTCTCGTGATCATGATTCCATGAATTGGTAATCCTGGTAGTTCTTCTGATGGTCTTACCCATGAGGCCCTTGTCATCTGATGATTCAGTGGAGACTAGAGGTCTATGATGGCCTTACTCATTTGTTTGGCAGTGGTGCTTACTCTTAGATGGGGTTCCATTTCTCCTCTGTGTCACCTTGTGTCATACAGCAAGTTAGACTGGGCTTCTTCACAGCTCGATTCTCTTGGAGTTCTAAGGGGGAATAGGAAAAACTACAAGGCTTCTTAAGACCTAAGCTCCAGAACTCATGCAATGTTAAATACGTGCAATCTGTTCTTCAGAGCTAATCACAATACCTTCCGGTATAGGAATATAATGTCACACTGACCTAGGGAGATATGATTCTTTAGAGCCATTATTATAATGATCTCCCACATGAAATAATTTTAGAACTGGATCTTAAACTAAGTTTAAAACTAGGGAAGGTCATTCCAGGCAGAGAAAATAGAATTTTCATGGGCTCAAATGCATGAAAAGTATGACAGTTTGCAGCAGAAATGAGCTCATTTATTTTATTTTTTTCCAAGAAGCCCAATTATATTTTTACATCAAGAATCAAAATGCTACTGATGCAAACTTCAGCCTATCATTCACATTTATGTGGCTATCATTTAAAATACATATGTGTGTGTCTGTATTTGAAGAGAGGAGCACATTGACAGAACACCCAGAAGAATTAACCTTAATAACACATTATAGGGGGGCCTAGGTGGCTCATTCGGTTAAGCGTCTGCCTTTGGGCTCAGGTCATGATCTTAGGGTCCTTGAATGGAGGCCCAGATCAGGCTCCCTGCTCAGTGGGAATCCTGCTTCTCCCTCACCTTCTGCCACTCCCTCTGCCTTTGCTCTCTCACTCTCTTTATCTCTGTCAAATAAATCAAATCTTTAAAAAGATAACAGATAGAGTAAAGGAACTTGACTTATAGACTTTATCCCAAAGGTAATGGTTTTAAATAGGAGGGACATCACATCCATGTGTTAGAAGTATCCTAATGTTCATAGCAACAATGTCTGCAATAGCCAATCTGTGGAAGAAGCTGAGATATCCTTCAGCAGATGAACGGATAATATGCAGTGGAATATTACTCAGCCATCAGAAAGGATGAATACCTACTATTTACATTGATATGGATGGAACTGTAGGGTATCATGCTAAGGAAATAAGTCAGAGAAAGACAACTATCATATGATTTCACTCACATGTAGAATATAAGAAATAGTGCAGAGGATCATAGGAGAAGGGAGGGAAAATTGAATGGGAGGAAATCAGAGGAGACAAACTGTGAGAGACTCCTGACTCTGGAAAACAAGCTCAGGGTTGTGGAAGGGGAGGTGGGTGGGGGGATGGGACAACTGGGTGATGGGCATTAAGGAGGGCACATGACATGATGAGCACTGGGTGTTATACACAACTGATGAATTATTGAACATTACATCTGAATCTAATGATGTACCATATGTTGGCTAATTGAATTTAATTTTTTTTAAAAGAAGCAGGAAGAGACAGGGAACATGAAAACTGGTTAGAGAATCTTTAGATAAGGGAGTCTAAGCAGGAAATCAGGAGCCACAGTGTCAACTCGAATCACAGCTTTAGCGCTGCTCCTCATTTAATCTTCACAAAAGTCCTGTAAGAAGTGTTATCTCCATTGTACAGGTGAGGGATCCACTACTTCAAGAGCATAAGTTACGTTTCCAAGGTCACACAGCTAGTTAATCCCAGGACCCCCTCCCCTCCAGTGCCCCCTGTGAAAGAATAGTGACTGTAAGATTCTGAGGGAAAGATAGAATAAAAGATTGATAGGACTTGGTGACTAGATGTCGTGCAAAGGGGGATTCATTCAAAATGGGATCCCAGTTAACAGGATGGATTGGATACATTCAACTTTTTCTCTTTTGACACCCCACAAAAATGATAATAAAGGATTTTTTAAAGATGTAATCCCAGAATTGGAGGCCATTGTGTAACAATACAATGTGAAAAGTAAACATCCTTAGATGAAATATCCTTTAAAAGTAGTCCAAACAAAAGACAACCAGTGCCTCACTCTCAAGATGTGCAGGTATGTGAAATACTCGCAGAGAGATATGTCCCAACACAGCAGACAATAACAACAAAATTTAGGATCTAAAAAGCAAATGGATTCATGGTAACTGGCATAGCTCTGAGACAACCTAACCATCATTAGTCAGTGGAGAAAGCTAAAAAAACAATTCTATTTATATGATGGAGTCCTCAAAAGTCTCAGATACTAGTAGTTCTATCTAGTTAGAATGCAGTTTGCTAACATACTCACCTTCTGCTTAACCACCATTGCGTGAGCCGGTCACTAAGTCAGCGTCTACTGTTGAGTGCTAGCAGGTCCCGCACAGCAGCATAGTTCAGGCTGGAGTTGAAATTGCCCCTAACACCAGTCAAACTCCAGGACAATGGATAAATCTCATGTTCAACCTGTTCAAGGTAACAAGCATGACATTTAGCCAGCACCTTCTTTTTTTTTTTTTTTTTAGATTTTTAATTTATTTATTTGACAGACAGAGATCACAAGTAGGCAGAGAGGCAGGCAGAGAGAGAGGGGGAAGCAGGCTCCCTGTTAAGCAGAGAGCCCGATGTGAAGCTCGATCCCAGGACCCTGGGATCATGACCTGAGCTGAAAGCAGAGGCTTTAACCCACTGAGCCACCCAGGCGTCCCCTAGCCAGCACCTTCTGTGACACAGGGAACAGTTAGCAGTTGGAATACAGGAACCTCATCTGGCAATGCCAACAAGCACAGAAGAACTTAAGTCTGCACCCGTGGGTACTCAGCAGCCACAGACTAAAACAGAATCTAGCTGTAAAGTTGTTGGGTGGATGGAGCCACAGTTGTAGCCAGTCCCATGAGCATTATGTTTAAACCCATAGCCAGAGTGCTAGCACCACCGCAGCAGCCCCAAGCTTTTACCTCCACCAACCTCCTCTAGAGAAAAGTCTGGGATGATATTTTAGGAAAACATTATACCTCTTCAATCTCCTCAAGTTGCTGGTACCAGAGTAGAGAGCTACATCCAGAGAAAATCTAGATTGCTGAGACCTTCTGGTACTAAACCCAAGGTGGAAATCCATGAATCTACGGCCATTCTGTGGGCAAAATGGCAATCAGCCCACATTGCAGCCTTTTCTCCCACTCAGCACTTCCATCCATCCTTCTAACCTTTAGGGAAATAGCCAATCACACATCGCAAACCAGCAGACACCCTCTCACATATTTTGGGAGTTTTGTCACCAACACTGGAGTTTCCCCTCCATGGGTAACAGTCAGGAGTAGCTTTCTCTCTTCTGTATCTGGACCCCATTTCCTCAGTAAAGATTAAAAGGTAAAGATTTAAAATTATGGATGAAACCAGGCTAGTGTAACCAACACAGTGTTTCTATCCCTTCTATTGGTGGACAACAAACTGCCCATACCTACGTGTGACTGACCACCTGAATAACACTGAAAGTGACTTCCATGGAGAAGGCAAGAAGATGGAGACAAAGACCACAATGACTGTCCTGTGGCGAAAGCTGAGAAGTATGAGATTCCTCCCAAAATCTATATTGATAAGGGACATGTAAGGTGTGTCCCAGAGCATTCAAGACACCATCACTAAGAGAAGCTCTAGAAAGCTACCAATTGGGGCACCTGGGTGGCTCAGTGGGTTAAAGCCTCTGCCTTTGGCTCAGGTCGTGATTCCAGGGTCCTGGGATCGAGCCCCACATCGGGCTCTTTGCTCAGCAGGGAGCCTGCTTCCTCCTCTCTCTCTCTCTCTCTCTCTCTCTGCCTGCCTCTCTGCCTACTTGTAATGTGTATTTGTCAAATAAATAAAATCTTTTAAAAAAAAAAAAAAAGAAAGCTACCAATCACCACTTCCTCAGAAGCCGAGTAAAATCCAGAGATGGGAATAACATTAATCTGAATGTATCCCTCCTGGAAGGCCCATCTCTGTGCTGTCCCTGAGCAACTACCATGAGTTAAGAATCTTACCAACTTATCCAAATCATCCCAAAGATAAAGAAGAAACAAAAACAACTGTTAGTGACCTACACCAAATAAATAAACTAATACATGGGAATACGCAGATGTGGGTGTCAGTAATAGATCAAATGAGTGATTCTGGGTGAGAGATTCCAAACTGAAAGTTCCACAGTATGAGGAAAAGGTCCCATAGAAAGAATGCATTTGCAAAAAAAAAAAAAAAATCAGAACATTGAAATTAAGGAAAATACACAGACCTAGCAAATAGACTGAAAAAAAGAATTTGTGGGGAATAAGGGTATAGGTGATGGGAAGGTACAAGATCTGAACATGAAATAAAGAAAGTTTTCTAGAATTCACAGGGGACGTTAACAGGATCCATGATGCCCAGTGACACAAAAAGATCAGAATTGAGTGGATATTATTTCTTTCAGATGAATCCCTTTATAGCAGGCTTTATGGTGCATTTGTTTACAACTTTACATATCTGGTGCCTGTCAGTTGGAATTAGTGACACAAGAGGTGGTAGACATTTCTTGACCTTTTATCCTACAAATTAAATTTCCCCACAGAAAGCCTGGATAGAAAATACCATTTGGATCATTCATGCTGAAAATAAAACCTTTCCTATCATGTTACTCTGTCCTTTTTCTTCAAAATATCAGTCCTTTAAATATCTGATCTAACTTTATGGCTCAAATCTTTATTAATAATAATTATTTAATAAAAATAAATATAATTTTAAAATTTTAATTCTAATACCATCAATGTGCAATATTATATTGATTTCAGGTGTACAGATAGTGATTCAGCAACTCTATGCATTAAGATAAGTGTACGCTTAATCCCCTTCACCTATTTCACCCACCTCTCCCCTCCTCCCCCTGGTTATCATCTATTTGTTCTCTATAGTTAAGAGTCTGTTTTGGGGTTTGTCTCTCTCTTTTTTTAATTTGTTCTTTTGTATTGTTTCTTAAACTCCACATATGAGTGAAATCATATGGTATTTGTCTCACTCTGGCTAATTTTACTTAGCATTATACTCTCCAGATCTCCATCCACGTCATTGCAAGTGGTAAGATTTTATTCTCTTCTTATGGCTGAGTAATACTCTATTGTGTATTTCTGTGTGTGTGTGTGTGTGTGTGTATCACATCTTCTTTTTTTTTTTTTAATTTTTTTGACAGACAGAGATCACAAGTAGGCAGAGAGGCAGGCAGAGAGAGAGGAGGAAGCAGGCTCCCTGCTGAGCAGAGAGCCCGATGCGGGGCTCGATCCCAAGACTCCGGGATCATGACCTGAGCCAAGGCAGAGGCTTAACCCACTGAGCCACCCAGGCGCCCCTATCACATCTTCTTTATCCATTTATCTATCAATGAGCTACTTCCTCAATTCGGCTACTGTAAATAATGCTGCAATAAACATGGGAGTGCATATATCCTTTTAAATTAGTGTTTTGCTGTGGAGGGAACCTAGATGCCCCTCAACAGATGAATGGATAAAGAAGATGTGGTGGTATATATATATATATATACAATGGAATACTACTCAGCCATCAGAAAGGATGAATACTCACCATTTTGAATCGACATGGGTGGAACTGGAGGAGGTTACACTAAATGAAATAAGTCAGAGAAACACAATTGTTATATGGTTTCACTCATATATAGGACATAAGGAATAGAGTGGAGGACCATAGGGGAAGGGAGGGAAAACTGAATGGGGAGAAATCAGAGAAGGAGACAAACCATGAGAGACTCTGGATTCTGGGAAACAAAGTGAGGGTTACAGAAGGGAGGGGTGGGGGGGACTAGGTAATGGGTATAAAGGAGGGCATGTGTTGGGATGAGCATTGCGTGCTATATGCAACTATTGAGTCATTGAGCACTACAACAAAAACTTATGATGTACTATATGCTGGCCAACTGAACATAATAAAAAACATTAGTGTTTTTTTTATTCTTTGGGTAAATACCCAGGAGTGTGATTACTGAATCATATCTTAATTCTATTCTTAATTTTTTTAGGAAACTCCAGACTGTTTTCCACAGTGACTGCACTAGTTTTAATTCCCATCAAGAGTGCAAGAGAGTTCTTTTTTCTCTATATCCTTGCCAACACTTGTTGTTTCTTGTGTTTTTTTATTTTAACCATTCTGACAAGAGTGATGTCCTATCTCATTGTGGTTTTAATTTGCATCTCCCTGATGATTCGTGATGTTGAGCATCTTTTCATGTGTCATGTCTTCTTTGGAGGAATATCTGTTCATGTTTTCTGCCTACTTTTTTTTTAAGATTTTATTTATTTATTTATTTGACAGAAATCACAAGCAGGCAGAGTCAGGCGGGGGGGCGGGGAAGCAGGCTCCCTGCTGAGCAGAGAGCCCAATGTGGGGCTCGATCCCAGGACCCTGGGATCATGACCCAAGCCGAAGGCAGAGGCTTTAACCCACTGAGCCACCCAGGTGCCACTCTGCCTACTTTTAATTGGATTATTTGTTCTATCAGTTCTTTATATATTTTGGATATTAACCCTTTATTGGATATGTCATTGGCAAATATCTTCTCCCATTCAGTAGGTTGTCTTTTAGTTTTGTTGGTTTTTTTTTTTTTCTGTGAAGAAGTTTTTATTTTGATGTAGTCCCAATAGTTTGTTTTTGTTTTTGTTTGCCTCACCTCAGGAGACCTACCTAGAAAAATGTTGCTATGGTTGACATCAGAGACATTACTGCCTCTGCTCTCTTCTAGGATTTTTGTGGTTTCGGGTTCTCATTTAGATCCTTAATCCATTTTGAGTTTATTTTTTATTTTTATGTGTGATATAAGAAAGTGGTCCAGTTTCATTCTTTTGCATGTAGCTGTCCACAGTTTTTTTCCAACACTATTTGTTGAAAGGACTGCCTTTTTCCCATTGTATATTCCTGCCTCCTTTGTCAAAGATTGACCATATAATTGTGGGTTTATTTCTGGGTCCTCTATTCTGTTCTATTTATCTGTGTCTAATGTTGTGCCAGTACCATACTGTTTTGATTACTACAACTTTGTAGTATAACCTGAAATCTGGAATTGCTCTACCTCCAACTTTTCCTTTGTCAAGATTGCTTTGAGTCTTTGGGGTCTCTTGTGTTTCCATACCCATTTTAAGATTGTTTGTCCTAGTTCTATGAAACATGTTATTGCTATTTTGACAGGGATTGCATTAAATCTATAAATTGCTTTGGGTAGTGTGGACGTTTTGACAATACTTGTTCTTCCAATCCATGGGCATGGAATGTCTTTCCATTTGTTTGTGTTGTCCTCACTTCTTTCATCAATATTTTATAGTTTTCAGGATACAGGTATTTCAACTCCTTGATTAACTTTATTTTTAGGTATTTTATTATGTTTGGTGCAATTGTAGGTGGTATTGCTTTTTTTAATTTATCTTTCTGAAGCTTCATTATTAGTATATAGATATTCATTTATCAGTTCTAATAGTTTTTCAGTTGAGTCTTTAATGTTCTCTATATGTAGTATCATGTCATCTGCAAATAGTGGAAGTTTTACTTCTTCCTTATCAATTTGGATGCCTTTTATGACTTTTCTTGCCCATTTATTGTGGTTAGGACTTCCAGTACTATGTTGAATAAAAATATTGAGAGTGGACATCCTTATTTTGTTCCTGTTCTTGGGGGAAAATATCTTATTTTTTCACTATTGAGTATGATGTTAGCTGTGAGTTTTCCATTTATGGCCTTTATTACATTGAGATGTGCTTCCTCTAAAATAAATAGACTTAACAAAAATAAAGGACTTTTATTGCTCTAACCCTATTAGACATTACCCAGTATAAAGACTTGAGGAAGTTTCAGGTTTGGAAGAGAAGACACAGGATCAGTCTTAGTCATATTGTGTTAGAAATTTTGAAGGAATATTTAGGTGGTGTTATCCAGGAGACAGCTGGAAATGAGGGACTAAAGTTCTGGAGAACGTTTTCTATAAGAGATATGGATTTAAGAATTATCAGATCCTAAGTGACAGGGGATTTCAGGGACATGATGAGGTCCTAAAATTTGTATAAGCTATATACCGGTCTATCTCCTCTCTACCCTGAGATAACACACCATCATATTCTATGATTTTGAGTTTGAAACTTTCCTGCTGATGTGAGAAAAATTATCTTTACCTTTCAGATAAAAACTCACGGGCAAATTCATAGATATTACTAGGATGAGGAGAGTAAAGGGATGACCATTGGTTCACCTGTGGGTTATACTTTTTTTTTTTTTTTTTAAGAAAGAGAGCATGAGCAGGGAAGGGCAGAGGGAGAGAGAGAATCTTAAGCAGGCTCCATAGCCAGTGCACAAAGCCCAATGTAGGACTTGATTTTACAACCCCGAGATCATGACCTGAGCCAAAATCAAGAGCTGGGCACTTAGCCATCTGAGTCACTAGGCCCCTCTGTGGGTTAGAAATCTTGGGTTTGGGAAGGTCAACCCAGAGGGTAAATGTCCTGAGAAAAGGAATGAATATGTTTAGGAGAAAAAGAGTAAACATAGGATATAGCCATTAGAATACAATCCCCTCCCACTGAGAAGTGAAAAATTAAGAGCTATAAGAGATGAGGCTTAGAAATAAATGACCCTCAGGGAACACAGATAGAGAATAGGAGAGAGAGGTAATGAAGAAAGGAGAAAAGAGAACCCAAGATCAAAAGCCAAGGCTCTTGGTTTTGGGGGGCTAGGTTTATTCATAAGAAATGAAAATAAATGCCAACCCATCTCACCTTCCAGAGGCTTGGTATTTCTAAGCAAGGTGCACACAGAAGGGGCACCTCCTGGTCAGCTTAACCACTCCCTCTTCAGGACAGCAGATCCTCCTCCTTGGGTCCTCTTTTTTGAATAATAAGTAGGTAATAAAGCTGGTTGGAGCTAACATGGTAAGGTTTCTGAGTTTCCAACTTCCAGCCTGCCAGTTCTATCTACTCCTCACTTGCCCTGCAAGTGACAGACACATCCTGAGCCGAATGCCAGCCAACTCCAGGAAACCAGCCAGATTGCACGGCCTTCCCCAGCTGTCACAGACAGTCATGCCAGGATAATCCTCTGTCACCTAAATGTCATGAGGAATTTTCCAGAGACTTTGAAGAGTAGTTTCTCCTAGTCCACCCTCAGAAACACAATTTCCTAGCATGTAAGAGCCATAAGATTCATCTAGTCTCACTTATTCTTGCAGACAGGAAAATTTAGTCCCAGAGACATGATGTAATGTGCCCAGAAATCACACAGCTTGTTAGGGACTGAACCAAGATAGGACCTGGATTTCATGTTACCTTTGCAATGTTGTTTCCATTACTTCCTGCAAAAAATTATACTCTTGAATTGGAATAGTTAGATGACTGATGCATTCCCCCTGAATATGAGAATCACTTTGGCAACTTATTAAAAATGCAGATCTCAGGGCTCCCCAGGGGCCTGGGGTCTGTTTTTATCATCTTCCCAGATTATCTAATACAACCTCTCTGGATTTGGGAATCAGTGCAACCACCACACTCCTGCCAAATGCTCTCCAGCCTCTGCTTTAATAACTGCCAATGATGAATGTCATCATCTCTCATTCCATCTTTGCACAACTTCAACCTTTAGAAACTTCTTCCTTGTAATGGATGGAAACTTACCTCCCTATAGCTTTAATCCATTAGTCCCAATTTTTACCTCTTTAACACAATCAAAGAACAGAGGAATGAATTTGATTAAAAGTACATCCACCTAGCTCTTCCTTATGAATTTTTATTATAAATAATTTTCAGATTATATGCTAGGTATATACACATAGTTTTATTCTGCTTATCTCAACACATTTCTTCATGTGTATATTTCTGTCTCTTTTTGTAGTCCACAAATTAATTTTTAATGGCTTTATGTTGACATAAACATTTTAAAATGTTTTCCTGATGACTTCTCGGCAGTACAGTTTGCTGGAAGCTGAAAGAGTCCAGGGTTATAAACTGCTTCAGTGACTTGAGCTGCTAAATGTATGACCTTTGACCCTCCTTGGACCTCAGTTTCCTCACCTGTTAATTGATGTTTGGATTAAACAACACCTGTGGTCCATGTTGGCTCTACCCTTCTGTGATTCTTCACCAGATGTGTATGAAGGCCTGTCTGAAGTTACTGCTTTCCACTTAATGCCTTTGATGTTCTGCCTGAATCTACCACTGGGTTAATGTAGACTACCAGTTTTCTCTTAGACCGTGATACTTCCAGATGAGAAAGTAAGAGAATCTGATTAGGAAAACTGAGAGTTACTCCCAGATTCATCAACATTCTTGATCTTTTTATTCTCCTTCTGTTCCTATATCACTGAGAGGAAGAAGAACTAAAAAAAAAAAAAAAAAAAAGACTCAAAATAGAAATAATTTGTTGGGTGCTATAGCAGGCTGAATGGTAGCTTCCAAAGATATCAGTCCCTAATTATTGAATCCTGTAAATGTTATCTTATGATAAAGGGTCTTACATATGTGATTAAGTTAGGGGTGTTGAGATGGGGAGATTATCTCGGTTTATTTGGCTGAGCCCTGAATGCATTCACAGGTATCCTTGTAGAAGAGAGTCAGACAAAGATTTGACACAGACAAAAGAGGAGGTCACCACAGAGTCAGAGGTTGGAGTGATGTGACCACAAGTGAAGGCATGGGCCAGCCACCAGAAGTTCCCTAGAACCTCCAGAGGTGGTATGACTCTACCAACCCCTTGATTTTGGCCCACTGAAACTGGTTTCACACTTTTGACCTCCATATGTAATAGAATAAATCTCTGTTGTTTTAATCTGCAAAGTTTGTGGTGTTTTTTTATAGCAGCCATAAAGAACTAACACAGTGCCAAAATTGCACTAAACACATTGTAGCATGAAGAAAATGACAGAGTAAGGATGTCTTAGAAGATAGAGATATTATTAATTGGAAAAAAGGTCATGAGTTTATAAATAATTTTCTTTCAAAGTATATTGGAAAATATACATTATAATATTAATCCTGAAAGCAAATTGCACTGACATAAACCTATATTGTATAATTATTCAATGAGTAGTTAGCTTAAATTACTTCATAGTGCTATAATACAAATTTTGTTTGTCCAAGTCTCAATTTAGATAACTTTTATATACCCTAAGTAGTCCTATTATTCCTGCATTTGCAATTATTATATTAATCAGTGAAGGTATATACATATAACTTATTTTTAATTAGCATACCAGAATTTATACATATGCATGTATTATTTCCTTCATATAGTCACCCTGAGAAGTGGCATATTTATTTTAAGAATGCTGCCATTGCATTATTTCGAGAATTTCTTTCTGATAAGAGTTTTTAAATCTTCTAGAATTTGTTGAAATATCCTCAACAGAAGCAAAGCCATAAATCCATATCCATATACATATGCAGACATGTACATATATATTTTCAAAATGGATCTTCAGTTTTCTGCTTTGGAGAATAGGGAACTGGTCTATTCAGACCAACTGTCTGAGAGCAATTCTAAAATCTGAGAGAAAAAAATAAACTTGATGTTATTGGAGAGTTAATGAGAGAATGAAGAATTACTGAGCCAAGATTCATGATAATATGAAATTCTATAGATGTAATCCTGTCTTGGGGGACTATTTTTTTCATGGGGAAATTTGACAGTCCAAAGAGGCAATGGCAAAGCTGAGCAGTGCTTTTAAGAGAGTAATGGAATGGGGACGCCTGGGTGGCTCGGTTGGTTGAGCGGCTGCCTTCGGCTCAGGTCATGATCCCAGCGTCCTGGGATCGAGTCCCACATCGGGCTCCTTGCTCGGCAGGGAGCCTGCTTCTGCCTCTGCCTGCCCCTCTGCCTGCCCCTCTGTCTGCCTGTGCTCACTTGCTCTCTCTCTAACAAATAAATAAAATCTTTAAAAAAAAAAAAAAGAGAGTAATGGAATGAAGATAACTAAAATTGGAGTCAAAAGACCACTGAAGATGGGCATCCTGGTAAATTCATCACTTTGAATCAAAACTCTGAAAGGTTAAAAGTGAAGTGAAAATATTCCATGTCCACACAGACTGAAGGCCATCTCCCAGTAATTGACACAGACCACAAAAATCTAAACTTCTTGAAGAAAAGTGGTTCCAGGTTATGCCCCTTGGCACTTGGGAGAAGCAGATAACTTTATTCTAGTCCTCCAATTATTTCTACCAGTGACTTTCCAAATATAAAGTTGGTATGCAATCAAAGATAACCAAGCACATAAGGAGGCAAGTTAACATGAATGAGAGCTAGTAGAAACAGCAGATGACGGAAATAAACTCAAAGGAGCTCCAGACTGAAATTATCAGACACTAACTTTAAAATAATTGTATGACTGTGTTCAAGGAGATGGAGAGCAAAAAGGGAAATTTTAGCAAAAAACTGCAAACCATGAAACAAACAAAAAAATAGAACATTTTTCATGGAAATTCTAGAACTAGATAAACTTTATAACCAGGATTAAGAATGGAGTGTGGGTTTAATAGCCTATTAAATGTGGCTGAAAAGAGAATCATTGGACTAGAAAGTCATTCAGAAAGAAGAAGAGGGCAGAAAATGAACAGGATTAAAAATTGAGAGGAAGGGGCACCTGGGTGGCTCAGTGAGTTAAAGCTTCTGCCTTCGGCTCAGGTCATGATCCCAGGGTCCTGGGATCGAGCCCCGCATCGGGCTCTCTGCTGGGCAGGGAGCCTGCTTCCTCCTCTCTCTCTCTCTGCCTGCCTCTCTGCCTACTTGTGATCTCTGTCTGTCAAATAAATAAATAAAATCTTTAAAAAAATTTGAGAGGAAAGGATAAAAGGTATAGAATACGTGAGAAAATGAAACATGTTTAATGGAGTCTAATATATAGAAGAGAGAATGAGGCAGAAGCAACATTTGAAGAGAAATTAATTGAGAATCTTTCCAAAACTACAAAAAAAAATCAAAACCAGCCCACAAATTCAGAAAGCCAAATAAACCATTAAAAAAAATACACCTATTTCGCTAAGCATAATACACTCTAGTTCCATCCGTGTCGTCGCAAATGGTAAGATTTCATTTCTTTTGATGGCTGCATAGTATTCCATTGTATATATATACCACTTCATCTTTATCCATTCATCTGTTGATGGACATCTAGGTTCTTTCCATAACTTGGCTATTGTGGACATTGCTGCTATAAACATTCGGGTACACGTGCCCCTTCGGATCACTACGTTTGTATCTTTACGGTAAATACCCAGTAGTGAGTCAACTGGAGAAAAACAACTATCATATGATCTCCCTGATATGAGGAAGTGGAGATGCAACGGGGGTGGGGGTTAAGGAGGTAGGAAAAGAAAAAATGAAAGAAGATGGGATCGGGAGGGAGACAAAACAAAAGAGACTCTTAATGTCATAAAACAAACTGAGGGGGGTGGTGGGGGAGAGGGATTGGGAGAGGGTGGTGGGGTTACATTACATGTTTAAATAAAAAAGCTTAAAGAAAAAAAAAAAAGAAAAAATACACCTAGATAAATTAAGGAATATTTTACAGAAAACCAAAGACAAAGATACAAACTATGAAGACGCAAGAGAAAAAAATAATATATCTAACTTCAAAAACAACAATTAGAACAACAGCTAGTTTTTCTTGAGAAACAGTAGATGCTGGAAAACAATAAACTGACAGCAAATAATTATCAATCTAAAATGCTGTATACAGCAAAATTACCCTTGTGCCAACAAATTTAACAGCTTAGATAAAAGGTAAAAATTCCTTGACAAACAAATTACCAAAACCGACAAATGGAGAATCTTTTTTTTTTGAAAAATCAAATGGAGAATCTTAAAATTATATAGGACATTACCTGTTTAAAGGAATTGAATTCATAATTAAAAATGTCCCACAAGCAAAACTTCAGGCCGATTGACTTCCAAGGGAAATTGAATTAAAGATTTAAAGGAAGGTATACCAGTTCTACATTGAGAAGATGAGAACATTTCCCAGCTCATTTTCTGAAGCCAAGATTACGCTGGTACCAAAATTAGACCACGACATTGCAAGAAAACTACAGTCCATTGTTTCTCATGAAAATAAATGCAGGATCTTAAAACAAAATATTAGTAAATTTGAATCAAGCAAAATATCTAAGTCAGGGGTTGGCAGACTTTTTCTGTAAACAACAGGTGGCAAATACTTTAGGCTTAGTGAGCTACACAGTCTGTTGAAATTATTCCATACTGCCATTGTAATGCAAAAGCAGCCATAGATAATATGCAAATGAGTAGGCATGCCTGTATTCCTATGTAACTATGTTTACAAAAATAGATGGCAGGCTATAGTTTGCCTCTGATTTCCTTAGTTATATCTCATGAACAAGATACTGAACAAAAGAAGGCAGTTGCAAAAGGATACATGCTGTACAATTTCACTTACATAAAATTTAAAGAAATAAACTATGGAATGATAGTATTGAGGGATATAAAATAGGTAGTAAAAGTGACAAGAAAAGTAGGGAAGTGACTACCATGTACCTCGAAGGGGCAAGGAATATATTGTGATTGAGACAATACATCTGGAGTGTTAGAAAAAATTTTTAAGCCTCAGTTATGGTACCATGAACGTTTTCTTTAAATGTAAACTGTTTTGTGCATAATAGTGTTTCACAATACAAAATAGTTTCTTTTTTCCCTTTTTTATTATAAAAAGTAATTTGGAGTCACTTTGGTGACAAGGGTCTGGGAAATGCTAATTACCAATGTAATTTTGGTTTAAATAAGGTATGACTCTGAATAAATGAAGCAGGTTTTCTTGTCGTCCTTACAAACGTGTTCATGAGTTTTCTTCCAAAGAGGATTTTAAAAAACATCTGTAGCGCAGCCAACACTGATTGAAATAAGAGGGTAGCCTCTGAGAGGCCAGCTCGGGAAAGGACAATGCTTAATTAAATATTGACTACACTGTGTGTGTTTGCCTTAACAAATATAACTCTACTAACACATTTTCTTTAAATGTATGCATTTTAACTTTCTTCTGATGAAGTTCATTTTAGTAACAACATCCTGAAATCCTGTCAAGTTATAATTGTGAAAGCAAAAGGCATAACTCTGGTATTCTTGGCTTTTGTGCCATTAAAATCTTACTCTAAATGTCACATTAATTCATCTTTTTCACATTTTTCCTTGTTTGATTTTTTTTCCTTTGAGAAGAAATGCTAAGTGAAATGAAAGCAGAAAAAGACAGCTCATTTATTAAAAGTGAAACTATACCACACAACCCTCTAATTTGTTCACTAAAAAAAATTGTTTTTTTTTTTTACTTCTATTAAAAATTCTATTTCAGAGTGAGATAGAACTTAAAAAAAGATTAGGTCCAGATTTATTGTAACTGATCCAGGGTCACTGGTTTCTTTTTCAAAGAAAGAATCATGGACATGTAGTGCCATGTAGTGAAGGGTGTTGGGTTAGCAACAGTGACTGTTGATTTCATTTAATCAACTGTCATAGCACAGAATTCTAGACCCTGAGATGTCCAGATGTTTTGCTGGTAGGAAGAGTAGCAAAATCATGTTACTTGTAAGAAGTATATGCGAAAATGGTGAACATAGAGACCATTAGTTTTCAGCTTAACAACTTATGTAGTTGATTTTGTCATTCTATTCTATGGAGGACAATGACACCAGATATAGCTTTAATTTATGGACACAGAAAACATTTTTAAAGGCGTATTAAAATAATTATGGCATGTGTCATATATAAAAAAATTTTAAGCCAAATTTAGAAGTTGTCATTGTGTCATCTATGAAGGCTATTTCCTCCCTTAAACATATTGACTTTAGTATGTTCTGTACAAATAAAGCCTAATTCTTCCCTAAGTGGCAGCCAAAGGAAATTTGAAGTTCTTTTTATATAAAATTGGATTATAACACTCTACCTAATTTATTGGTCAAAGACATTATTTTCTAGATGTAAGAAAAATATCATTGGCTCAGGATCTTCTACAGAGTTCTACCTTATATATTCTTCAGGTAATATGCTGCTAGAGCATTATTTCCCTGGGAATTAATAATGACAGCAACATTTATTGAACTCACCATAGCTATCTAACATTGCTGACTATCAGTATTGTCTAAAACACCCCCACCTTTATCCTGATACATATGAGCAAACTACGAGGGTGGAGGGTGAGTTGGAAAGTTCCAAGAGGGGACTCTACAGAGTCACTGTTTATAGATTTTCCTAAACAGCACTGCCTAAATCCAAGTATTTCCTTTCTTTAAACCAAGGGAGGAGGGCTGGAAGAAAATCACTGGTGGTGATAAGAGGTCCCAAGAAGGGACACATTGAATTCTTTCTCTGACTAGATTCTTCCTGAGCTGTTGAACCCCTAGTACTTTCCTGCTTCTGCCACCAAGAAGAAAAATATGGAAAAGTTCATGGGGAGCATGACAGGTACCTTGTTGAGTTTGTGGCTGTATGTGAACCAAGAATGTCTGCTTCCTGAAGCTAAGAAGCTGTATGGGGCAGCCTATCACACCAATAAGCAAAGAAGAATCATAATGTGGTATGATGGCCAAGGAGAAAAATATGAAACTCTCACCCCCAGGATCCCTGTGACCCTTGGAGACTCAAGGAAGGATCTCCATGGAGACTGAAGAAAAGATAACAGAGGAGAAACAGAGAAGCAGAACTTACCCCGTTCCACTACAAGATCCTCCAGAGGAGGCTCGTAGAAAAGAAAGAAGAGAGTCAATTGGGATTTAAATTTTAAATAGAACTGATTGTAGTAGGCAGAATGCTAAAGATTCTGACAAAGAAGTTATTGAACAAGAGCAGTGGAGATCTGACTTTTCATGTTTCAGGACAGTGATCAGGGAAAAGCAAAATCATTTAATGTTTGTACCTCATTTAGTTCATATTGTTCAATAAACTGTATGCAATACTGAGTAACAGAAGGAAGCTGGAACTTCTATCTCTGGTCATACACTCAACCTGATATCAGAAGAATACTCTTTGGTGCAGAACACAGAACTGGTAAGAACGTAAAGGAGATCTTTAGAGATCATAAACTGGAAAGTGGGAATCCAGACAAGTTAATGAGTTTTTAGTTAGCCTTTTTTTTAGAAGACATCTGTTAATACTGGGTAGTCCAGAGTCTGAATTTTAAGAGCTATGCATGTGGATGTCAAGAAGCAAAATTGAGTAGGGAGACAAGCTCTTCATAGATTCTTGAGGAGAAATGTCATCATTGGGTGAATCAGGAGGAAAAGAGCCTCAGAAAGGGACATGATGGGAATAATCATTTTAGCCTGGGTTATTGTTAGAGTGAAAGGGGAAAAAATATCTTCCTAGATAATTCTTAATTCCAGGTTCTAAGTCTCCTTTTGCTGGTGTGTTTCACCAAACTCCATGTGACCAACAAATGCCAAGTAAAAAATATAAAGTTTCTCCATTTCAGTACTTCCCCCCATTATGCCTTTTTAAAATATTTATATATTTATTTACTTACTTACTTATTTACATTTATTTTTATTTTATTTTATTTCATTTTTTCAGTGTTCCAAGATTTATTGTTTACATATAACACCCAGTGGTCCATGCAATAAATGCCCTCCTTAATACCCACCACCAGGCTCACCCATCCCTCACCCCCCCTCCAAAACCCTCAGTTTGTTTCTCGGAGTCCACAGTCTCTCATGCTTCGTCTCCCCCTCCAATTTACCCCAATTCACTTTTCCTTTCCTTCTGCTAATGTCCTCCATGTTATTCCTTTTCTTCACAGGTAAGTTAAACCATGTGATCATTGACGTTCTCTGCTTGACTTATTTCACTCAGCATAATCTCCTCCAGTCCCATCCATGTTGATAAAAAAGTTTCTGATGGCTGCATAATATTCCATTGTATATATGGACCATATCTTCTTCATCCATTCGTCTGTTGCAGGGCATCTTGGCTCTTTCCACAGTTTAGCAACTGTGGCCATTGCTGCCATGAACATTGGGGTACAAATGGCCCTTCTTTTCACTACATCTGTATCTTTGGGGTAAATACCCAGTAGTGTAATTGTAGGGTCATAAGGAAGCTCTTAAGGAATCTCCACACTGTTTTCCAAAGTGGCTGCACCAACTTGCATTCCCACCAACAGTGTAAGAGGGTTTCCCTTTCTCCACATCCTTTCCAACACTTGTTGTTTCTTGTCTTGTTAATTTTGGTCATTCTAACTGGTGTAAGGTGGTATCTCAATGTGGTTTTGATTTGAATCTCCCTGATGGCTAGTGATGATGAATATTTTTTCATGTGTCTGTTAGCCATTTGTATGTCTTCTTTGGAGAAGTGTCTGTTCAAGCCTTCTGCCCATTTTTTGAGATGATTATCTGTTTTG
Source organism: Taxidea taxus jeffersonii (assembly GCA_003697995.1). Lineage (NCBI taxonomy): Eukaryota > Metazoa > Chordata > Mammalia > Carnivora > Mustelidae > Taxidea > Taxidea taxus. Next base: position 48,164 of record ML093493.1, on the reverse strand, counting down.
GGGGTGTTGAGTTTGAGGAATTCTTTAGAGATCTTGGATATCAGCCCTTTGTCTCTAGTGTCATTTGTGAATATCTTCTCCAGAGTGGTAAATCTATAACTATATCTATGCTTTATACCCTGTGTGTGTGTGTGTGTGTGTGTGTGTGTGTGTGTGTTTAAGATGTAATTGACATATAACATTAGTTTCAGGTGGACAACATAATGATTTGATTTTTGCACATATTTTGAAATGGTACTGACCACAATAAGTCTAGTTAATGTCTATTACCACACAAAATTATAAACTTTTTTTTCTTGTGATGAGAACTTTGAAGATCTACTCTCTCAACAACTTTTTAAATATATAATACAGTATTATAACTAGAGTCACTTTGCTGTACATGATATCCCATGACTTATTTATTTATAACTAGAAATTTGTACCTTTTAACCCCCATTTTCCCAACCCCCTACCCACCACCTCTGACAACTACCAATCTGTTGTCTGTATCTATGAGTTCAATTTTGTTTGTTTGCTTGCTTGCTTGCTTTTCAGACTCCACCTGTAAGAGAGATCATATGGTATTTGTCATTCTCTGTTTTACTTATTTGACTTAATGTAATGCCCTCTAGGTCCACCCATGTTGCTGCAAATGACATGATTTCCTCCTTTTTATGGCCAAATAATATTCCATCATGTATATCTACCATATCTGTATTCATTCATCCATCAATTGATGTTTCTTTTATGTATATATTGTTGATGCATTTTTTAGGAGTTCACTGTATATGTGTATACACTACAATTACACCATGCAAAAATCATATCTACATATACACTGGTGTGTGTGGATGGGTGAGAAAGATTGAGGTTGAGATTTTAAAGAAACATAGAATAAAACTATATCATAGGATGGAAATAAACAAACACATTTACTTTTAGAAGATGAACTTGACCCTGCTGTGCTTTTGGATTATACCCAGGCTCATAATCTGACTTCAAGCTTGTAGCAGATAGGAAACCATTGAAAACCATTCAAGCTTGGGTATTTTCAAACAGGCTGTTTTACTTTGGGTGTTGTGTATTTAACCCACACTGTCAAATTTCTGTAAACAAATCTGCAGCATGATCCATCTGACTGCTCCCTGGTTATTATCCAATTATCACCATTCTGCTTAGTAACAGCCCTAAGCAGGCGATATTCCTACATGGAACTGACACCCTCCCTTGATGGATCACATGCCCAGTTCTATTCAAAATTGTGAAGGGAAAAAGCAGAGAACTTCATCTTCAGTGCAGTGTTCTCTCCCCTAATTCCTTCTGGTTTACTCTTTCCTGAGGATGCTCACCTGTCCTCCAGCGGAGAACCCAGAGCAGGGCTATAGGAGCCTCCTCTCCAAATGCAAACCTTAAGGACTAAGAGTAGGGGAGACGTTATCTATAGAGAATTTTAACATAATAATAAAAGGAAATGAAAGTCATTCTTCATGTTACCACTGTACAAGTCTAAATAATATTGGTATTAACATATTCCACTCCCTGGGGTGCCTAGGTAGCTCCGTTGGTTGAGCATCTAACTCTTGGTTTCTGCTCAGGTGGTGATCTCAGGGTTGTGAGATCGAGCCTCATGTCAGGCTCTGCATTGAGTGTGGAGTCTGCTTCAGATTCTCCCTCTCTCTCTGCTTCCCTCCCCCCAACTTGCACTCCATCTCTAAAATGAATGAATGTATGAATGAATGCATGAATGAAATCTTTTAAAAAAATACTCCTCCCCCTAAAATTATTTTGTTGGCCTAAGAGTTCTTAATTGCTACAGTTACTGTTGAGATATAATGTTACATATATATGTTTCAACTTAGCACATTGTAATTACCTATCCTTAATAACCTCCTATTCTACATGGAAGCTAACTCAGAGAACCAATAGTTACCAGGGACTCCCAATACAATTAACAGGACATGGACTCATTTTGAGACCAAGCACATACAGTTTAGAATTAGGCACAGTTCATGTCTCAAACCTCTATGGCGCTATTTAAATAGTCTCAATAGATTAAAATAAATGCTGATAGCACAATGAAACAGACATAAGCTGTTTCAATTCTGTCATTCTGTGTAACCACTTGGAGTTTATACTTGAATTTAAATTTTGTATTTGAAATTGAAAGCAGTGCAAAACGTAAGGGGTAATATTTTCGTGTGGTAAGCGTAAGTTTCAGTCTGTGCATGAAATATTAACTGAATTTTAGAAATTGCTTTAAAAGTGAAATTTATTCTTTTGGTCATTTGGGGGATTTAAAAGTCAGAAAAAATCAAGAAAGTGGCATATTACGTTACTCAGCTGTATGATTTAGTAGTTACCTAAATTGTGCTTTTTGCAGATATTTCTGTTTTATTCAAGTTCACTTGTTGGTTATTGTCAGTAAGGAGAGGGTGTCCCAGGTTTCCAGAAACATAGGTGCACCCTGGAATCCTCTCTTACTTTTAGTTCCCCAGGGGGCCAGGGGTCAGTGGGAAATCTCGAGCTAAGGGCAAGCAGAAGAGGAGTCTTTTAACTGAAGGGGACATGCTTTGGATGACTTCCACATATTTCCGTAAACCTGTTCTCCCGGAGAATGAGCCTTGCCTGCCATTTTGGTTCTGTGGCAGTCCTTTTTCATAAACTGGGTGATTCGAGTCTCTGAGGTTTTGTCAAAAATATATTTAAAGCGCAGGTATCATAGACATTGCACCTGAAATTACATCCTTGAAGCCATTTTAACATCCTCTTAAATGTTTAGATGTTATGTTAAAATATGTAAGAGAGTTCCTCGGTTTTCAGTATTCTTTTGGGGATAATGTGAGGAAGAAAAGCGTCTGAAGACTACCGCTGTGCAATAGTGTTAGCAGGCAGGGTGCACAGGGGGGATTTCAGCAGGCAGCAGCCAAGAGTCCTCAGTGTTGCTTCCACAGAATTCTTAAAAGGAAAGGTTCAGGCAATTGGGATGCATTCCTTAAGTCACATAATAAGGAGCTGTGCTTTTGGAAGTTTGTTTGCTACTGGTTAATCAAGTACTTCATACATGTTTTCTTATCTAATACTCCAAACAATGAAGTGAAACACTGCTCCAAAAGTCCAAAAGACTCCACCTCCAAATTATTAGAACTCATACAGCAATTCAGCAATATGGCAGGATACAAATCAATGCACAGAAATCTGCTGTATTTTTATACACTAACAATGTAACTGAAGAAAGAGAAATTAAAGAGTCAATTCCATTTATAATAGCACCAAAAACCATAAGGTATTTGGGAATAAACCAAACAAGAGGTAAAGGATCTATACTCTAAAAACTACAGAACACTTATAAAAGAAATTGAGGAAGGCACAAAGAGATGGAAAAATATTCCATGCTCATGGATTGGAAGAATAAACATTGTCAAAATCTCTATGCTGCCCAGAGCAATCTACACTTTCAATGCCATTCCTATCCAAATACCACTGGAATTTTTCACAGAGCTGGAACAAACAATCCTAAATCTGTATGGAACCAGAAAGGCCCTGAATCGTGAGGGAATGTCAAAAAAGAAAACCAAAGCTGGGAGCATCACATTGCCTGATTTCAAGCTCCATTACAAAGCTGTGATAATCAAGACAGCATGGTACTGGCACAAAAACAGACACACATAGATCAATGGAACGGAATAGAGACCCCAGAAATGGACCCTCAACTCTATGGTTAACTAGTCTTCAACAAATTAGGAAAAAATACCCAATGGAAAAAAGACAATCTCTTCAGTAAATGGTGCTGGGAATAGTGGACAGCCACATGTAGAAGAATGAAATTGGACCATTCTCTTACACCATACACAAAGATAAACTCAAAATGGATGAAAGACCTAAATGTGAGACAGGAATCCATCAAAATCCTAGAGGAGAACATACGCAGTAACCTCTTCGACATTGGCCACAGCAACTTCTTTCAAGACACGTCTCCAAAGACAAGGGAAACTAAAGCAAAAATGAACTTTTGGGACTTCATCAAAATAAAAATCTTCTGCACAGCAGAGGAAACAATCCACAAAACTAAGAGGCAACCCACAGAATGGGAGAAGATATTTGCAAATGACATTACAGAGAAAGGGCTGGTATGTTTCTTATTAGTAGTATTAGTTGTAGTGTTCTTCTCTTTCATGTGCTTCATCAGTGCTTTTTTTGGAAGCACATAAAATACTCAATTTACCCCTCTTAGCTGTGGGAAATTCTGCTGGGCATCTCAGGCCCATCTGCTAGACACATTATTTCTGCTCCTGCATCATGCTGGGAATATTAGATACCAGTTGTGGGGCTGAGGTGCAAAGGTGTAGGACCTTGAAGACTCCCTCAGTTTCCCTTGGGACGTGGAGGGGTGAAGATCATCCGTATCCAGATGCCCAAATCTTTGTTCTATCAACTGTGCAACTGAGTACCCACGCCTCTCATGGGTGCCTGGACCCTCAGCTTCCTTTCCTTTTCTACTTTACCACCATTCATCCCATACACTGCTTTTCCTGGAAGGCCCTAAAAGCTTAAATGGGCTTTCTGGACTCACATGCAGAGGACTAACTCCTGGTCTGCCTGGTCACCCCCTCCCAAGACAGGGAGATCTCCCTGGTTGCTGCCTGGGGCAAAAGGCAGGACACAAGTGGGTGATGGAGGTGTGGTAGAGAAAAATCACCTGAATTAACTTACTGAAGTATTCCCCAACAATGCCAGAGAAACTTTAGAAAGGCCCCTCCAACATCTGAGAGTGAGACTGTGTCACCTGTCCCATCACAAGTCCCCAGGGCCTGATGCGTGGCCTAGGAAATATTTGGAAACTAGTTGTCATGAGCAAGAACATCCCAAGTGATGTAATTGTTTACTTCCCAAGAGCCACCAATAACTATGGCTGGTTAGTTTGTTTTTGCATCATTCAGACACAAGCTGTTTTTGAAGACTCAGAGGAAGAAAAAGAATCCCACAATAAAACTGTTTGGATAGCTTATATTCAAGTTTGAATACTTTGTGTAAATTAGTAAAGTTGAAGTCTATCCCATGTGAATAAAAGTCTTGGGATCACATTAATTAAATGAGACTATCAAATTAATTTTCATAGATTTTTCTGATTCCATTGCACATTCTCAAGTTAACAATAAAAGTCAAACTAGAATTTAAAGTCCAAGGAGAGCACATGCTAAATAAACAGACTTGTGTAGTTAAAGACTCAACAACAGATGGTAGGAACAGCAAAATGTAGGAAAACTGCAAAAAAAAATCTTCAAAAAAATAAATGGGTCCTTAAAAATAGCTGAATGCCAAATAAAAGAGAAGAGTGTAAAGAGCCATGGTTTTAGTTGAAAGTGAAGCCTTTCACATCAGCTATTGTGGTGGCCTGGAAATTCCTAACTATGGATGCTAGAGAGGGTCTAATAGGGGAAGAAACGGGAAAACATTGGGACAGTTTTGGAAAATTTTAATCATAAACCAGTATTTTCACATGAAATAAAATAACAGGATATGTTTCATGCAAAAATATGCTGTACTTAGATTTTAAGTGTTTATGTGAGAAACATTCAGAAGTAAAATGTTTTAAGGGAAAAACAGAACAAAGCTCGCAATTAAGCAATTTCACAAATTTTGCTATTACACAATTTCCCCAAAAGTCATTGTATCTGTCCAATAAGAGCCATTTACTATGATTTCTGTCAGAAAGGGTAAACCTTAGAATCCTAATATCCCAGGGTTGAAAGGTTCTTTGTGATTTGCCAGTCCAGCTGACTCATTTTACAGGCAAGGAGGTAGAGAGAGATGCCGCTTAAGTGAGCTCTCTCATGGCTAGTTAGTGGTGGAATCAAAAATGAAAACCAGGTTTCCTGGCTCTTATTCAGGGTCTGAAATCTAGAGACATGACCATCCAGGTTGCTAGCAACTTCCTTTTTGGAGCCACAGATAAGTACTGATCTTCTAGAACCTTCCATTCAGACTTCATGTTCCAACGTTGTGTCCAGAGTTAAGGAGGATGTTGTGCTAGGCTGGAAGCAGAAATTATGAAATTCACACACATTGGCAAATGCAGGCACAGGGATAAATCAATGAAAATCAGGGCAGAAAGCTTTTCTTATATAAATTACTGTCTGAAAGAATGGCAAAAACTTACCCATAATCCATGAATGTATTAATTGTTTTCTTTCTTCCGCAGACACTCACTAATTTATTCTTAAGGGAATGATACTTTTCCAAATTCTACTTTTACTTTAAAGAAATTCAAACTTCAAGGGAAAAAAAAGTCGAACACTGTATTGTGATTGCTTCAGCAGTTAAGAATATCAGCTGTCATGACTTTGAAGAATCGTTAGCAAAAATTGGTCATGGAAAAGGGGAATCTGTCTAGTTCGCAGCAAGCATTCATCTTATATAATTAAGTAATTCCTAATCTCTCGTTGGAGAGAAACACAACACCTAACTTGTGCTGCCAGAATCAGCATCCCCCACCACGCCCCAGTGGCTGGTCCCGACGGACCTCCGAGCCTGGCTGGGCTCCAGGCCATGGCTGCCTGCACACCTCATCCCCTTGGTGTTTTCATGCTGCTCCTCCTCCATCTCCTTTATCTGCCTAGCATCTTTTATTTATTCATTGATTTCACTGATATTTTTTGTGCCAGGAAGAAAAGTTAATTGTGTGCCAAGCAAGGTACTGGGTATGTAGGGAAAATACAATGGAAAGCAAAAATAGACAGCCCTCTTTGCCCTCCCGGAGCTTAGAATCCAAGGGAGGACACAAATGTTAATCAAGACATGCCACAAATAAATGAACAATCGTGAGTGAGGACACTCAAAGAATAGGTACACAGTGATGTAGGAAATGAGCACAGAATTCGAGTAGGCTGACATCAAGTGTGACAGACAGGTTGGTGTGAGCCTGGTAGAGATGGCTAAAAAGAGACAAGTGGGCAGAGGGAACAGCATGTGCAAAATCCCTGTCATGGGTAAGAGCACGTCAAGTACAGAAAAGATGATCGTGGTGGCAGGAGCAGAGAGAAGGCTGAGGGGCATGGAGTGCTGTGAGGCTGGAAGGGCAGACAGGGACTTTGGTCTCCAGGGCAGTGGGAGCCTCTAAAGCTTTCAAGTAGAGGTAGCATTGGCTGTGAAGATGGAAAAGGTCGTTCAGTCCAGTCAGAGAAGCAGAACCACTGCAAGGTAGCATTGAATGCCATTACAAGTGTAGATATGAGTGTATGTATTTGTTACAGCGGTTGGATGTTAGGCAGCTGTGGTTGTTGTGCCGTCTCTGTGAGGCTGCTGTCTTCACCTCGGGTCCTCTGATGTTGGAGCTGAGTCCTGAGGACAGGCAGTCAGCCAGGGAAGATGGATGTAAAGCAGGAAGTGCAAGGACAAGCTGGGACCCACACTGGAACCCCTAAAGACTGACTGAGACCCATGTCAGTTCTCATTGCTTCCCTTGAGGATGTCATTGTCCTGAAGCACATGTTGGCTCCCAGCGTCACAGAGATAAACAGGGACCTGGCCCAGGAGTTGGAAAAGCTAAAGGAAAATCCAGGGGAAGGTGGGGCAGTTGCAAGGCTGGTGCTGTCCCACCCCAAGGAGGTGAGCCCACCTGATAAGAGACAAGGTGTGAGCTGTGTTCACTTCTCCTCTCCATTCCCGCAAGGAATGTCTCTCGTGACCCACCATAACTGGAAACACTGGGGAAAGGGAACCTGGGGAAGGTGGTTCAGCCTAGCCTGATGCTTCACAAAGCTACCCAGGCAGTCTGGACACAATGGGTGTACAAATTCCTCTCTGGCTGCTCCCATATTAGTCTCCTTTCAAGGAGACTAATGTGCCCTTTCAAGGACATAGCCACTCCACTCAACAAGAAGTTGTACTGGGGAAAGATTTGGAATTCCCAGATGAGCTACCAACAGACAAAGGTAGAGAAGCAGCAGCTAATAACATTATAAGTCCATTTGGCAGTGATGCAAATATCCACCATCACAAGTAGGATGAGTGGAGGAAAAAGAAGCTCTCTTAATGGCCAAATCAAATAAAGAGTGGCAGGCTTCTGAAGATAATGCTGAACCCAGCATGACATGTCCATGGAACAAGGAGTCGGAGGTCATCACATCTTTGGTATGTCTGCTTAGATAGATGGGGTGCTTTTCTGTCTCCTCCTACCTGAGGATCTCTGAGCCATCCACAAGAGGGACTGACACAGTTTGACCACCACTTTTTTCAGTGCTGGGGGACCAGAACCATGACTGTCATGAGACATTCTGTGATGTAAGATAGGATTTGAGAAAAAGGGTAGTTGGGTGACCAAGTAGCTCAGCCGTCCTTCACATTGGCTGTGACCTTAGGATCACCTGCAGAGCTTTATAGTCTGTCCAACTCCAAGTACCCCACAGCTTGGGGTGAGGATAAGGCATCACTAGTTCAAAAAGGTCCCAAGGTGACTCTGATGTGGAACCAGGATTGAGAACCAGGAATCCAGCCTAACCCTCTTATTTCTAAGGGATAAAGCTAAGCTCTAGAGAAGCAGCACTCCTGTGTTGCCCAGCAGTGCCGACAAGGAATGGGATCCCAGTGTCCTCACTCTTAAACCGGGGCACTTTCCCATTGTGTATCCTACAGTATCTCCTGTTGAAATGAAGAAACATAAATTAGAGCTACTGTGTTCCGAGTAGAAAAATGTTGTTTATAGAAGACAGCCTCGTGGCTGGCAACTCGGTCATTCACTCAAACTCCTGAAGTGTGTAGACAAACACATGCCACCCTACGGTTTCCATGCTTCCCAGCAGTCTGCCTTGGGTTGTCTTGTCCATAGCATGAGAAAGAGAAAAGAAAGTAGGTGAGTCTAGGAATGTGTTGTTCCATGGAAGGCATTTTAGAATGATTCTAGAAATGACTGGAGAGCTTAATAGGCAATAATTAGGCTTCCTAAAAAATGGAACCTTCTTAGCTAGCTTATGGTCACCTGCTCAGTCATAGAGCCAGGAGCCCCTGGGACAGTCAGCTTTAAAAAGAAAAACAGTAGAGAGAAGGAATTGGTGAGCTGGATTAAGAAGACTTTTTTGTAGGGACGCCTGGGTGGCTCAGTTGGTTAAGCGGCTGCCTTCGGCTCGGGTCATGATCCCAGCATCCTGGGACTGAGTCCCACATCGGGCTCCTTGCTCGCCAGGGAGCCTGCTTCTCCCTCTGCCTCTGCCTGCCTCTCTGTCTGCCTGTGCTCGCTCTCTCTCTCTCTCTCTCTCTCTAACAAATAAATAAATAAAATCTTTAAAAAATTTTTAAAAAAAGAAGACTTTTGTAAATGAGCAAGGCAACATCAACCTACAGTCTCTCATAATTATCATTAGTTATTTCTTCATAGAAACAAAATAGAATGATCAGACATTTTCACTCTGTGGCGATCACGTAATATACCAATAGCTACTTTTACTATCTTCTAACTTTATTTAAAAATTTTTAAGTATTAATTACATGTTAATGTTATAGCAGAGTATCCAGTGGTGGGGAATATTTATGGCATTCACATGTGTGATGTAAATATCTGCAGTTTCCTTTTCCATTCAAGTGTAACTGACATGCCGGCGTTTCGTCAGTTTCAGGTGTGCAACACAGTGACTTGACAAGTCTACACGTTACTCAGTGCTCACCGCGATATGTTGCATGGTGACTATTTTCATAAAACGTTGAAGGAAAAATTGCAGTATTGTTTCTATGAAAATCATACACTCTCATTTCAAAGAATTGAAGCGTTGTGGACAAATACAAGGAAAAAAAGTAAGATAATCTCCCAGATTGCACCATCCCAAAATATCAATGTTAAGTATCAAGTAGACATCAGTTTAGATTCTTTCAAAGTCTGGCTAGATAAACTGTAAAATGAGGATCATACCCTAGGCCTTTTATTGATTAAAAAACATATATTTAGGTGAATTTTACTTATATACAGAAGTAAAAGAAACTGAAGTAACACTAAAGGAATTCTGAACCTCGTGTAAATGTTTACTATGCAACTATATTGTTGCCTTAAAGATGCCTGAAAAAAAGAGATTATAAAAGGGGTTGGAGTCATAATATTTGTATTGACCACATGGTTCAGTTTTAGATCAATCCACTCCCTGCTGTGAAAAATATATATTAAAACTACTTCCCATTTCTCTTTCCTCCACCTCCCCATTTTAGCAGTTCATTCTGCTTCTTTCACTGAACAAATGTTGACCGAAGGTCAAGTTTGTGCAAGGCACTTCCAAGGTGCTGGGCCCAATGCCACAAGGCTGTAGGCAGAACATATGAAATTCTCACCTGTCACGGTTCTCACATTTTAACAGAGAGAAAAAAAATAAATGACCACTGTGCCATTGTGCTGACTCTGTTCACTAAGCCTCACCACTCCTCACTGTTGTTTCTATAATTGAATTTGTTCCATGCATATGTCTAAGTAGAGGTCTGGCAGACTAGAGAGAGAGCCAGACACACCTAATGAAAACGGGAGGATGTTTGAACTTCCCCTCCATCATTGGAAGTCAGCCCAGCCCCGACTTACCTTCTTACCTTCATTTGTCCCCACATCCCTCGCCGCTCTGCCTCTTGAAGAGAAGGAAAAGTTCTCTCCTTGCCAGATTCCCAGGCAAAGTCTCCCCATTCTGCTTCCTCCTGAGTTTGATTTTGAGGAGCTTGGACCCAGGGGAGGGCGGTAGTGACACGCTGAGCCTTCCTCCCCTGATTCTCTGCAGAGTTTCCTTGATTGCAGTTTTGCACGTGAGTGGTGTTAGGTTATTGGTTCTCTTTCCCTTTTTTGGTTGCTGCTGATAACATTTTTATTTGTTTTTCACTAATTCAATGTTATAATCGTTCTTTTTATGAAGTATCACTAAGTTAGAAAAATGTCACGATTAGAATTTGTGATCTTATCTTCTTTACTTGAAAGTACCATTAAGAACACGAATCCCTGATATAAAATCAAACCACCATGTGTTTCCTGGAGTAGGGGTAGAGAGGTATGTTAACTGGATTTTCCTCGTCTGCCTCCTTATGTTGGATCAGTTCCTAAAGAATAATTTCTGCTGTGTCTCTTTTAAGCCTTCCCAGCCCTGGCTTATTCCCCTGAAGGGCTTCAAAGCAGATGGGAGAATCTTTGACAATTGGCTGGGCTCACAAGATTCACTGTTGCAACACATTCCATTACTTGTGAGGCACCACAACTGCTTTGTTACTAGAAATAAAGAGCAGAATTCACAAATGATTTCAGATCTGTGAGATGTTGCTCAAGTGAGGGATGCTCGATGGGGAGGCTTGGACAGCATGACCTCCCAGGTCCCTTCCAACCCTGCAATTCTGTGGCAGTTTGGGATTTCCAAGTGACTCTGATGAGAGAGGAAAAGGAAGGATCTAAATAAATTTTTAAAAGCAACATAGGAGGCTTTCTATAGGGCTTAGATTATAAAAGGATACATGTAACAAAGCAATAAAGCTGAGGAGAAAAACATAAATTATCCCAAACTGAACAAATCCTAATCAAATAGGCTAACACTGAGAAAGGTTGGAGTCTTGTGAAACTTCCAGAGATCAACCACAACAACAAGAAGAGAGGTTCAGAGTCACAAGAAGGATGAGGGAAGGTCTCAGAGAAGCAGATGACTCACTGATAATATTTGCGGATATTCTAATAAGAAGACTTTGACACGTATGGGAAGAGTACAGAACGTAACAAGAGATGAAGCAAGTTAGATCGTGAGGAGAGTAATTCTTTGGAAAGTCTCACGAGACAGAAGGCTCCCAGCGGTGGACCCCGGCCAACCCAGGAATCAGGCAGGGGCGAGCTGACCTCACTGTCTTTCTCTTCTCCCTCACCCCTCAGGGAAATTCCTGTCATCGGCCCCTCTGCTCCAGCCAGCGTGCTGTGTGGGCTGTCCCCAGGAACGCAGAGAATCTGCATGCCTTGGGACTCTGTGTGTGGCCCCACAGAGCCAGCATGACAAATAGGCTGAAGGACAGTATTTTAAAGGAACTCAGCTGATGGACCAAATGAAATGAAGTGTTCTATAATGGGATTTGCCATATACTGAAGATGGGCCAAAATGAAGGCTGAGTGACGGGGAGGGTCCACTACTGCAGTCATTGCCACGGGCGGAATTAGAGTATCTGCATTAAGAAGGGTGACATAGCACGACAACACCAGAAGTGCTAGCTACATGGTACAGCACCCATTTTAAGAGAAAAATGACAAATCTCAGTTTCTCACGATGACAGTGACCTGCAGGGTGATGAGGCTGGAAAATCTATCAGCAGGAAGGACCGTGCAAGCAAGTGGGGACCCGGGAGAAGAGAAAAACTCAAAGGGATTCACAAGAAGTTGAAGAAGGCAGAACTGGGTGAGAGGAGGTTGCAGGGAAACTGATTTAAAGATCGGTGTAACTGGGGGAAAATTCCTTGATAATCAGAAGTATTTCAAACGGAATCAGCTACATTTTGAGATGGGGCCCCTTGAGCAAGAAGGTGAAGAGACGGTTGGGTAGTCACCTGAACCTCAACTGCCTTCCCGGTAAAGCTCTGCTGCCCACCCAGACTTCTTGTGGGAAGCTTAGACATGATGGCATAGATGGTGTTTATATTGGCACACGCACAAACGTGTGTCTGTGTGCGAGCGGCTGCCACCTGTCATCCCCGCAGCCTCCCGTCACCACACCTGTCATGAGGCGCCCGGAAGTCGGAGTCTAGGACTGGATCTCTGTGGGTCACCCCTGCCCCGGTCTCCGTGCTTGCCCCCTCTCAGCTGAAGGAGCCACTGCCAGGGACTTCTATGGTGACCGGGATGTCATCTTCCACTTCCTGAACTGTAATCAGCAACCATGTGCAACTGTGGTCCCTGCCTTGTACCTTCTTTGGAAAATCAGAATGCCGCTTCAGCTTCTCAGGGCTGCTGTTTTCTGTATGGTGTCCTCGGGCTGCTGGGGATGTCTGAACCCAGATGTTCAAGTTACTGTAGACAATAAATGGGAGGAAATGTAAGGGGGTGTTTAAATGTCACCCAAGAGCCTGGGCAGGTGGTTCTCGGCTATAAGGGAAAATACTACTTAGCAAAACATCCCCCAAGCACTCGTGCCATCTGCATGTGGAATGCTGTGAACGAAGGTAGAGGCAGCCGCGTGCGGGTAGAGGTGACTGGCCCCAGGGATGTCACAGAGCCTGTCAGGCTTGCGGAAGGGGAGTATAGGCTGGGTGGTGGAAGGGAGCGCTCATTTCCATCACTGGCTCTCAGACTTATCCCAGAGACGAGAGAAGCCCATCCGTAGTGACAGGCTCTGGTCTGGTATCGTCTTTGTGCTTGGCAATGTCTGCAGTTACTGTGCACCTAGACAGGTGTGTTCAGCTGGGGAATTCAGAGCCCAGACTGACGAGGCAACCATTCCATCAAGGAGGGTTACAGGTAATAGACTCAGGTAACCGGCCTCCTGAAGGCTGTTTGGTAAGAAGGGTGGAGGGAGGGCCTCAGCCTGCTGTGGGCTTTTTGGTTTTGCCCACTGTGGGCATCCAGGCTTGATTTTATAGTTGAGTTGGTACACGCTCTTAAAGTATTGCATGTAGCATTAACTCAGACTTTATGAATGTAACTCATGAGAATGCCTAAGGCTGCATTTGGTAATGAAAATGATGTATACTTGACCCTTGAGCCGTGCAGGGGTGGGACAACAGCCCCCCTCTCCTTCACCCCTGCACACTTGAAAATCTGCATATACCCTTGACTCCCCCAAAACTTAACAGCCTCCTGTTGACTGGAAGCCTTACTGAGAAGATAGAGTCAACACTAAGGATGCCTGGGTGGCTCAGATGTTTAAGCGTCTGCCTTCACCTCAGGTCATGATCCCAGGGTCCTAGGATTGAGTCCCACATCGGGCTCCTTGCTCAGGGGGAAACCTGCTTCTCCCTCTGCCTGCTGCTCCCCTCACTTGTGCTTATGTACGCTCTCTCTCTCTCACACACAAATAAATAAATAAGAATGTTAAGAAAAGAGCCAATATCTATTTTGTACATCATACATATTACATACTGTATTCTTAGAATAAAATAAGCTAAAGAAAAGAAAATGTTGAGAAAATATATTTACAGTACAGAATTGCATTTATTGAAAAAATCTATATATAAGTGGACCAGAGCAGTACAAACCTGTGTTGGTCAAGGTCCAACTGCACAATTTTCTTCAGTTACCTTGACATTGTTACCTACTGTTCATAATCAATTATATTGATTTGTATTGTATCATGTCATTTTTTGGAAAGATTTTATTTATTTGTCAGAGAGAGAGACCACAAGCAGGCAGGGTGCCAGAGGGAGAGAGAGAAGCAGGCTTCCTGCTGGGCAAGGATCCCATTTCGAGACTCAAACCCAGGACCTTGGGATAATGACCCGAGCAAAGGCAGCTGCTTAACTGACTGAGCCAGGCGTCCCTGTATCATGTGATATTATATTGTATGATCTAATACCAAGCCCCAAGGTCCTCCTCTCTTAAACACGGTAACCACCATGGGGCACCTGGCTGACTCAGTTGGTAGAGAATATGACTTTCGATCTCTGGATTGTGAGTTCAAGCCCCACGTTGGGCGTAGAGATTACTTAAAAATAAAATCTTAAAAAAAATCAAAACCCAAAACTAGTAACCATCTATAACCCCTGTGGCAGAGACTAGATTGTTCTGGAGGGCTCTGGGTTCTCTCCTATACATCCCATGCAGCATTACCCCAAGATGCCTGTGTTAGGGTGCCAACTTTTTTTCCCTTCCAAAACCCTGAGACTTGGCTTATGTGCTTGTTCAGAGACCCATTTTGCAGTAATGAGTCTGTAATGGCTGATTCTACGGAAAGCATTGCTTCCCTCCAGGACTCTCTGGTACTGCTGTTCCCTGTCCCTCAGATACATGCTGTCTTCCTTCACTGCCACTTTCACCCCAGCAAGGTCAGTGTTAGCCCAGGCAGTGAGCTGGAACAGCCCCCTTTTACAGCCCCTCTGTTCAGGAAACATTTCTTCCTTCTAGAGTCTGATCTTGGGTGAAACCCAGATTCCATGACCTTTCTGATGCAATGACATTAAAATCCCACCGTCCTCCTATTGTTGAAGCTCTGGGGAAATGGCTCATTGCTGGGATGGAAGGACCATCCCTTGGTCTCCTAACTGATCAAGAACACCATGACCATCTTGTTTTCTTAAGTCATGCCTTATTCTTTTTTTTTTTTTTAAGATTTCATTTATTTATTTATTTATTTATTTATTTAGAGAGTGAGCAATTAGGGAGAGGGGTAGAGGGAGAGGGGGACTCTTAGGTGGACTCCCCGCTGAGCACAGAGCACGACAGGGGGCTGGGTCCCAGGACCCTGAGAGCATGACCTGAGCCAAAACCAAGAGACGGGTACTTAACCGACTGAGCCACCAAGGTGCCCCTGTACTCTACTTTCATCATGTTTGTTTCGATCTGCATGGCATGGGGAAGGTGACCAGTGTAGTAGGAGAAGGAGCCCTACCCCTTGAAAGAGCCCAGCCAGAGATTAAACCTCAGGGTTTGCTTTGCCTTCTGTTCTCAGGCAGTCTTCCTTTCTACTCCACGCCAAGTAGAGTCATTGGAATACTTGGCTCCTGCTTTTTGCATGCTCCCCAAAAAGTTGTATTTCAATCAAGTTGTAACAAGCTGACTCATGTTCATTACTGCATGAATAACTCTTACACCTTAAAGGAAATGCTGAGGGTCTTTTTCTTTGTGCCAACACAAGACTGGCTTTGCACCAAGATCTGTAGACTCCTAATGGTTCTCAGATGACCTGAGGATTTGCAAATTCACCCACTGTTTATAATTTTGTCATTTGATTTTTTAAATGAGCACTGCTTTCTATGTTTACGGTCACCTTTTCAATGCTGATGATAGTTATACCTATGTATCATGTTAAATGATCACCTTTTGACTGAGAACTGCCATGAGATACTAGTGCCTATAACCTAGACATTATCAAAAATAACATTATTTAATTTTAAATGTTTGCAAGGCATAACGGGCTGTCATTTGGTTGACAACGTCTATCTTGTACTCATTTTGTGCTGTGTTGAAATCTATCATCAGGTGCAAAAGCAAAACTTCTCTTTTGCCATCAGGGTTCACAGCGGAATGACATTTTTCTAGACCAGGATTTTAGTTTCTTGGAGTAGTTAATAAATCTATTTGGCATCACAGAAATGGCATAGTACATCAGAGTCACACATTACTTGAAGTGTCAGAGTCTAATGATAAAGGACAGAAAAGGGCGTATTAGGTAATTGATACATTTCTGCTAAATAAAGTTGTGGCAGTCTGTACAAGCAGAGGTTTCGCAGTAATTTGGAAAGATAAAAAATGATGGCGGAATAGCGTCATCATGGGGGCCTGCCCTGTTGCATCGTCCCTGGTTTACTGTGGTAGCAGACTTTACCTTGGTTCCCTTCTTGGTACAAACAACTCAGCAGAAAATACAAAATAACTCTTTTTTCGATGAAACAAGGTTTGTTTGTTTTTTTAAGTTTTTAAGTCATGTATCTCAGGGTACACTTGGGCTGATTCTGTAAAAGCAAGTACATTATTTTAAAAGTAGTAATGATAACAAGAATAATAACAGAGACTCCAGTGAGGGGGTCCGCCTTCTTCATCGTCCAAAGACTGAAGTTAACAACAAACGCAACATGTAAATTACTGTTTCGCCACTGGTATTCCTGACCTACAAAAACGGTGAGTGCATATCATCTGACCTAAGAGTGGCAATTCAGGGTCAGCAAAGCGACACCCATCACAAGGATTAATGCTTCTGAATTTGAGTCTTACTCTTCTGTATCTCTGTATTTATTGTACATTTGTTGGCTGTATGACTTATGTAAGAACTAAAAGCATGAAGAGTTTATCCTCACTTTATGTTTATAACATTGAAATAGAAAGAGTGTAAATACTGGAGCACCACGAAAACGTGTTTTTTAGCAGAGGTCTGTATCATTACTCACTTTTCCAGAAACGTTGATCTGAATGTCCCTACCCTTGGCAAACCCCAAACCCTGGCACAGACATTCAGGCTGGTTTTCATCTCTTCTGATTACCTGCTCTCAGCTCGGAATGGGAATATTTTGCAAATATTCCAGAACAGCATATTAAGCCCAAAACTCATAAAGGATCAGATTTGTAACTGAGGTTGATTCTCTTAACTTAAGTTTCCCCAACGTGTTTCCAGCTCAAGTTTAGCCCCAATATATAAAGGGACACCCCCTCCTAAAAAAAAAAAAAGTCAAGCGGAGTCATCCTGTTTAGGCCTTTTGGTGGAACTCTATGCATGCTGGAAGTAGGTAGCATATGACACCTGACCCTCGGCTCTACACCGGCATAACCCGAGTCAGTTGCTCCCCACCGCTCACAGGGAGCCGATCCTCCAGACCCAGACTCGGGAGGAACCAAGCATTTCTCTCTTTGAGCTTTCTGAGCCAGCTAGCGAGTATGGTGATAAGTAGGGACTTAGACGGCAGACCGCCTGAGTTCAAATCCTGCCTCTGACATCAGCTATGTGGATGTTTAATTTCTCAGTCCTTCCACCACAAAATGGGTCTGACACTAGTGTAAGGACCCCCGTGGTGGTGGTGTGATGGTCAGACAGTTTAAAGGGTACATAGGAAAGGCCCAGAACCGTGCCTGGCCCATGGTAAGCATCCAGGAAATGTCAGCCGCCAGTTCTTTCTTCTACAGATACTGTTGTTACTACTGCTGCCTCCGGGGAGGGCCCAGGGACCTGACCCTTCAGGGATGGCAGCGAGGCACCCTGATCGTGATATCTGCATACAGACAAGACGTGGATTGTGGGCAGCCAGGATTCTGGTCTCAGGAATGCTCCCCTCCAGCGAAACGGCATGATCAGCACTAGGCCCAGGAAGAACTGGAAAGATCTACTGAGATATTGGTGATGCTGTTGTCAGACACTGGCAATCTCCTGAAATCTGCCGGCTGGTCAGTCTAGGGAGGGGGGGGGTGGTCCTTCACGTCTTCTCTCGCATCTATGCCCTCCCTCGGCCAGCAGCCGGTGGCAGTGCATTGGGGAAAAGGTGGCCACCAAGCAGGAAAGGTGTTTTGGCAGTAAGCTAGCAAGAGGGAGAAACCCAGGCTGAAGATCTCGGGCGTGTGTGTGTGTGTGTGTGTGTGTGTGTGTGTGTGTTTTCCTCCCAGACAACGGGGAACCTGGGTTTGGAGACAAGAAGTGCTTCTAGACCCTGTGGCACTCGAGATTAACAGTGCGGCTATAAATAACAGTGATCCTGCTGGGGAGGCAGGGCCATTGGATACAACACAGACGCCGGGGCTGGTTCTGGGTATGATCCTGCTGCTGCCATCCCCTGGCTGGATGATCTCGGATAAATTACCTAGCAAATCCGTGTCTCAGTTGGCTCACCCGCAAAATAGACGTGAAATAGACATACAGTACGGCACGGGAGTAAAGCACTTGGAACAGTACCCGGCACCTTCTCAGGTCTGTGTGGATGTTCATCCTTGCTGCCTGCCTCTTTGGGCTGTAGTTTCTGCATCTGAGATGAGAAGCAATTGGACCGTGTGACATCACATCCTTCCGTACCCAGGGTTTTGATGGGCAGGCCCAAGGCTGTGCTTTTGGCTTCACGTGGCAATGGTTGATAGTGTAGCTCAGGGGACATACGGGACCTTGGAGGCAGGAAGACGGGTTAGGCTACACCTGTTTCCACGACTCTCCCTCCCTGTCTCCACACCCCACCACAGCCTGCACATCCACGCAGGAGCCACGGCCCCAGATCACTGAATCCAGGCAGTGTGCGAGAAGTCAAGGTGGCAGCCGGAACCTCCTCGTTTGCTGCCAAGGTCTACGTTCAAATAACCTCCTTTGCCAGAAAATGGAATTGGAAGTAGGTAGAAAAAAATTAGAACAGGATCATGAAGATAGGAAAATGTGTTTGGGTTTCTGTTTTTCATGGGTTTTTTTAGTTTTTGCTTTTTGCTTTTGCCTTTTTCTAAAATCATGGTGCAGCCGATAGAGTGGGCCCATGGATAGGGAGGCACATCCAGAGCTGAGCTCTAAGCCCAAGAGAATGTTCCAGATCTCCCCTCACGAAGGTGACTCGAAGCACATTTATTCTGCTGCCCTGTCCTTTCTCACCTCTCTTCATCCCCTTTCCTGTCTTCCTCTCCCCTCAAAGCCCAGCAGATAAAAGCTCAAATCTGCTGAGAGGATGCAAGTCCCGAGTGGTCAGGTGAATTACAGCCATAACACCCCGGAGATAAGAAGCAAGACTGGCGCCTGGGCGGGCCTAGGAGGGGGACAAGGGACACTCACCATTATCAAATTGTGCAATTTAGCAAGTGGCCGGTGGCAGGCTGGGATGATAGCCAGTTACTCTGTTTTGCATGCACTCTGAAGATGCAAGGCTGGAACCCACCCAGGGAGCAGGCTGTCTTAGATGGCTTTTCCCAGCTCGCCACAGAGGATGCCAGTGAAACTAACCAGAGACGTGAACAGGCATAGAGATCAACACAAAAAGTTGGGAGGGGGAGGGTTTTAGCCATGAAAGAAAGATACTGCTAACTGGCAAGAAGTCCTAGGTGTTAATATTGTAATTAGTAATAATAAAAAACACTAATCAAAACTAGCATTTAGGGAGACATGTTTTGATTGGGTACTTTTTCAAGTGCGTGACTTTTTATTCCCCCTTGCTACCCAGGCAGGTGACCCAGGTGGGGACCAGGGGATCCGTCAGTTTGGGTTACTGAGGGAGGGATAGGGCAGGAGGCCAGGGCTGGGAGTCATTAAAGTGTTATGTTATGAAGGGCAGCCCATGAGAGCTTACTAGGGGCTCCGTTATCTGGTGGGTTTGGGAAGCTGGAAATGAGGCTCCCACAGGGAAATGCCTTCTCACATTAGAACACAGAAGTAGGTGCCGTGGATTTTCCCTGACCTGAGTTTAAGCCGCAAGGCATTTTTATCCTCCCAGCCCCCATGGGAAGTGGCTGCTCTCATGACCTTCACCATATAGGTGAGGCAACAGATGCCCAGAGAAACCCCATAGTTTGCCTGCATCCACTGAGCTTGCCAGTGGCAGAGCCAGGCTAGGAACTTGGGCAGGCTGGCCCCAGGGTCCCAGCCCTGACCACCGGCAAGCCTTCCTATGCTGCAGGAGAGAGACGGTGTGAGGGCACCAGGGACCACGTCCTGTCCGCTGAACATCAGAGTGTGTAAGTCAAACTCAGGTCCATTACACAAAGTACAATGTGTGTGGGCACGTGATTAGTAATTCCTTTGGCCAACTCCCAGGTCCTTGTGTGTGCCAGCCTCTGGGCTGGATCCTGTGGGGTCGACGAATCCGATGCAAACTCTGGCCCTCAAGACCCAGTGGGTACAAAAAGCTTCCAGAAATCATTATAACACAAGAGGAAAATGGTAGATGCTAAAAGGGAAGTATAGACAAAGCACAGCAAATTCATAAAGGACAGGGATACTCTCTGCACCTGTGGAGTCATGGAAGGCTTCTCAGAGGAGGCAGCCTTTGTGCTAGGACTTGAAATAGGAGTAAAACGTGAGAATGGAGCGGAAGGTAAGAAGGACAAATAGGAAGGGGAGGTTGGTTCAGGGTGCCGTAAATGATCCAATTTGGCCAGAGGGTGCGAGAGAGAGTGAGAGATGGCCTGAAGGACCAGGAAGGCTGTTACCGGTGAGCAGGGTCCGGGGAGGAGAATTATGTGTCACACTCAAAATGAACTTAGAAGGCAGCTTGGCCAAGCCCTCACTTTACAGATCACAGACCCAAGATTTTTGGAAGAAGTGGATGGCACAATGCAATCATTAATTCATGAACCTATGTTCATGAGAACCATGTCTCAGACCTAGGGCTTGTCCCAACTTCCTTTGTACTCCTCCCCAGGTGCAAACAGGTGCGTGTCAAGAGTTCACAATACCAGAAGAGTTTCGCTTTTTAATAACCTGTTCTCTGTGAGGTTCTCCAAACACATAGCCTGCATTTGGAGTGCGCATCAGCTCAAGACTGCCCCTGTCTGCAGGCAAGGCTAAGCACTCTCTCTGTGCCAGGAGAAACAGGATTTGAGGAATCAAGGTGGCCGCAGACACCTGGGAGAAGCGAGGCCTCCAACCCACAGTCTCCTAAATTCTGGACCTGCTGGCTTAAGGACACTTGGGTCACAAGCAGCCACAAGCAGCCATCGCTGTTGTGTAATTTACAAGGCTAACTCCACATGGCTCTGCCTCCCCTCTACTGTCCTTAGAGAAATCTAAACCTCTTCTTGACCGCCTACTCATTTGCTCCCCTTGTAGCTCCTGCACCGCTGCAATTCACACGTTCATCTGATCTGTATAACCTGGGGGCCCAGAACACTTTTTTTTTTTAAGATTTTATTTATTTAGGGGCGCCTGGGTGGCTCAGTGGGTTAAAGCCTCTGCCTTCGGCTCGGGTCATGATTCCAGGGTCCTAGGATGGAGCCCGCATCGGGCTGTCTGCTCAGCGGGGAGCCTGCTTTCTCCTCTCTCTCTGCCTGCCCCTCTGCCTACTTGTGATCTCTGTCTGTCAAATAAATAGATGGAATCTTAAAAAAAAAAAGATTTTATTTATTTATTTGACAGAGATCACAAGTAGGCAGAGAGGCAGGCAGAGAGAGAGGGGGAAGCAGGCTCCCCGCTGAGCAGGGAGCCCGATGCAGGGCTCGATCCCAGAACCCTGGGACCATGACCTGAGCCGAAATCAGAGGCTTTCACCCACTGAGCCACCCAGGTGCCCCCCACAACACTTTTAAACTTGTGAACAACCTCCCTAAGTAACTTCAGCGGGAAGCACAGTTCCCTTGGCCTTCATTATTTGTCTCTGGAAAATGCCGTGGCATCAGACAGAC